>SKCR01033159.1:0-108529 GCA_019454045.1 Zanthoxylum bungeanum
AGCTTGGAGCTTTCCACCTTCTTCTCTCTTGGCCGAATCAATCAACACTTGGAGCTTCCATTTTGGTTTGATTTTCTTCATCAACAAAGCATTGTAAGTATGATTCCGCCATACTTCAAAGTTAAATATATATTCATTTATTGTATTTCAAATGCTTAATCTTTCCTTGGGACATATTATAGAAACCAACAAGAAGATTGTATCTTGTTTGTTTATTTACAGCTTCCAGTAATTAATTTCCGCTTTCGCACTTTCTTTTCTTTACTTTTCAGTTTTTACTTTCCGCAATTTACTTTTACGCACAAACCTTTTCTTTCTTTACTTTTGCAGTTTTTATTTTTTAAGCAATGAGGAGGTAACTCCCCTTTGCTGGGGTAAAAGGTAAAGCTTTTATTATTGCTATCTAGATTAATCCCCCTTAAATATAAAATATAAATTATTTAAAATCTGACTTAATGAGGATACCGCTATATTGGCCGGTTGGAAATTAATTATAAATTGGTTTTAACCTGACTAAGTATGGATACCGCCTGGTTCGTCGGTTGGTAATTAATTATTAATTTGACTTAATCAGGATACCGCCTATATGTCTGGTTGGTAATTATCACGCAAAGTTATATTATATTAAGGGAGATATCTAAAATAGTAGTAATAAAAGTTGATCCTCTAACCCCAGTATTTTCTTTTATTGTACTTTTACTTTATTTAATTTCAGTAATTTACTTTTCAGCAATTTACTTTCAGTAATTTACTTTTATTTTTTTTACTTTTTTTTACTTCTCAGCAATTTACTTTTCAGTATTTAATTTTCATAATTTACTTTATGTCTTTTATTTTATTTAAATTTTTACTACCCGTAAATATGTGTCGTAATTAAGCCAGTTATCTAGGGTTGTGATGAAATCCAATATCACCGGTTTATAAGGGGTTAAATTATAGTTTGGGTAATATAAAGGTTTATTTATCGAGTCTTAATCTTAATGCTTTTTATTAATTGGCCATTAATAAAATTGAACTGGTAAACTTAAAATGAACTAGACATAGAGATTTTAAGTTTAAGACCTTAGACTAAATAGTCCACGATCTTCCTTGAGGATAGATAACCCTTTAATAGATTTCCTTACAGGATAGACATATATCTGTCGGGCGGAGGTAGCCATAATTGGAACTTAAACTTAATGAATCCAGATAATTTGGTTGACATAGACATATGGTTCAATTGGGTTAAACTGGGTATTTGTGTCTGACCATTAACAGAGGCTTACACATAATTTAGTGTTTCAGGTTAATAAATCAATTTATTACCCAACTTTAAAATAATCACTTCATCTTTAAAATGATATTGGAAGAAATCACAACCCTAGATAGTTTTTAATATTGAATTTTCTTAAAACCTACTTTCGAACAATTTTATTTACTTGTTTTTAAATTTAGAATCGTCACCATTTCATATCAATCAAACAATCTGTTAGATACTAGTAATCATTTGACCTTATAAAATTAATAGATTAGTTATTAAGTCCTCGTGGGATCGATATTTTTATACTACTTGAACGACACATGCGCTTGCGTTATATGTGTGTGTTTACGCCGGTCAAATACATAGACTCCATCTCAAGGTTCATGGCTTTGAGCCATTCCTCTTTATCAGTATCTTCCATTGCACTACGATAGGTCAATGGATCATCAATATTATCACAAGATGCAACAACTTTCACCTCACCATTTCCTAGATAGCGTTCAGGTTGTCTCACAACCCTCCCACTATATCTAGGTGGTATGGTATCCTGATAACCTTGCATCTAAATTTCAGATGTAGAAGGTGTTATGTCTTTGTCAACATTTGAGAATGGTGTACTGGTCGTACTAGCAAGTAACTCTTCAAGTATCACTTTACTTCGAGGTTTGAACTCTCTCATATAGTCCTCCTCAAGAAATGTAGCATTTTTCGACATAAATACTTTATTATCTTCTAGACTATAAAAGAATCCACCCCTAGTTTCCTTAGGATAGCCTACAAATAGGCACACCTGTGAACGTGGTTCCAACTTAGTAGTCTTGTTCTTTAGCACATGTGCCAGACACCTCTATATGCGAAAATGTCGCAAACTAGCTTTACGACCATTCCACAACTCTAATGGAGTCTTAGAAACAGACTTAGAAGGAACTACATTCAGGATATACATTACAGTTTGCAATACATACCCCCAGAATGAACTAGGTAGAGTGTTATAACTAAACACTAATCTCATAATGTATAGTAGGGTCTGATTTCTCCTTTCTGCAACATCATTTTATTGTGGTGTTCCAGGTGCTGTGAGCTGTGAAATAATTCCATGCTTAACTAAGAATTCCTCGAAATCTCTATCAAGGTATTCTCCTCCATGATCTGATCGTAGAATTTTGATGCTTTTACCTAACTGGTTCTCAACTTCAGTACAATACTCTTTGAACTTTTCAAATATATCTGACTTGTGCTACATTAGGTAAATATACCCATATCTGGAATAATCGTCAATGAAACTGATGAAGTATTCATAACCACCTCGGGTTTTTACATTCATCGGTCTACAAAAGTCCGAATGTATTAGCTCATGTGTTTCTTTGGCTTTTATCCCATTTCCAGTAAAAGGTCTCTTAGTCATTTTGCTTTCTAGACAGGATTTACAGACAGGTAAAGTACCGAGTCTTAACTGATTTAAAACTTCATTCTTAATTAGTTTATCTATCCGGTCAAGATTAATGTGACCAAGTATTTTTTTTGGATAAAGTAAGTATATTAGCCAAAACAAACGAGAGCAAATGGCATACCCCAGCCAACTAGAGAGGACATGCCCTCCTAGAAGAAAAGCCAAAAGGCTACAAGCAAAAAAAGATCAAGAGAAGATGTCATCGGGCAAGTGCTAGGAGAGGTGAATTAAGATGTCACAATGGTGTTTGGATTTTAGAATATCAAACACTCTCACAACACTTGTGAATGTTTGAACTCTCTCTATTTTCTCTCAAATTCTTTCTCACAACAGTTGTGTGAATGAATGCAAAATGTTAGCCTTAAGAAGTGAGAGAAATGGTAGAGATTATATTCTCTTACACAAACTAACTAACATTGTTATTAAGCATCTAATACTTTCTTGCAATGGCCAACACAAAAATGTGAATGCCATACCAAAGCATAAAAAATAATAAGCTAAACTAATTATCTCATAATCTCTTGAACATTGTAGTAATTATCTCATAATTATTACTAACTTGATTATCTCATAATCAAGACTTGATTATTTCATAATCAAAAAATTCTAGAAAATATTAAGTTAAACTAATTTAACATAGTTTTCATTTGTGACAATAAATATTATTAATCTGATTAATAATATATAAATATAATGTGAGCATATTATTAGACAATCTAATTATATTAGGTTTGCTTCAGTTAATCGAGCTAGCACAGGGACCGAATGGACCTACGGTTCCGAGCTCCAATAATTCTGAAATATTAATTAAACTCTTTAATCAAATATTAAGAATTATTAACTCCACGTTATTCCATTAAAAATGTGAAGTTGAACTCCCATTACCGTAGATGGATAAAACCGAACAACTTCGGTGTCCATCGATATAGTCATTACATATGGATATAGCCCTTCACGAATATCTCATAAATAGAGCTGGGTCAAAAGTCTGTTAAACCCCTCTAAATATTTTCTCTTAAGCACTGTTGATTCTATAATGAACAATTAATTCATAAAAATTATGAATATAAAATTTTCTATTCGTAATAGAAAAGTTGAGCGCTCAAATTGTTCAAGTCTCGAATCAACTCTTAAAAGAGATATTCTTCTGCTTCTCGTAAGAAGCAGTGAATTCCATATCTATGTAAAATGTTCCCAGCTACACACCAAATCATATCCCCAAAATACGTAGTTATTTGCCGGGAATGCAATACCACCATCACCATAGTAAATCAAAGGATATAACCTGTCATGCAGGAGTTCGTAGCACACTCAGGATTAAGATCGAATCCATAATGACCATCTATTAGATAAAATGAATTTCTTTGGTCAATGGATATTAAAAGAAATTCGTATTTATCTAAGTCTAGTCCTATATGATCTCATCATACAATGTGTCTCCATTCCCATGTCACTACATTAACGATCCCGGATCAATGTCGTCATACAAGTATAGAATGGACCGCAACTGTAGATAAATCACAAACAAAGTACCCTTTTTGTTTGCTCTCTATGGACTATTTAGATTACTAACTTCATACTTAAATCCTCTTGTGCATCAAACATACACTAAGTCTGAAGGTACAATAGTAATTATGCGATATAAATCAAACAACTTTGATAAAAAGAATAATGCATTTATTATTATTACAATAGTCAATTATGTTTTACAATACATGAAGCTTTAGGGCATAAATCCCAATACTTTCTCCATGTGTGGCCTGGATCATATCATTCCCTCCCGATTGAAAAGGATTCGACCTCGAATCTGTACCTGCATAAAAAAGACTTAAGTCAGAAATATTAAATGTAGCCGACATATTATACTTACCTTGTAAATTTAGCTTGTATGCATTGTCACTAATCCATTCCAAGACTTGAAATGGACCATCCCCTATCGGTTGTAGCTTAGATTTACGCTGTTCAGGAAATCTCTCCTTGCACATGTGTACCCAAACCCAATCTCCTGGCTGAAATACCACACGCTTTCTTCCCTTATTGGAATGAGATGCATATTGCTCATTCTTCTTTTCAATATGCACATTAGCTTTCTTATGTATCAATTTCACCAACTCCGCCTTCTTTTTACCATCCAAACTCCCTTGCTCCTCAACAGGTAAAGGCAACAAATCTAATGGAGTTAGAGGATTAAAACCATATACAATCTCAAATGGTGAATAAGAAGTAATAGAATGATGCACCTATTATATGCAAATTCTATAAATGAGAGACATTATTCCTAAGATTTCAGATTTTTACCAACTACAGTGCGTTACATTTGTGATAAAGTTCTATTAATGACTTTTGTTTGTCCATCTGTCTGTGGGTGACAAGTGGTAGAGTATAGCAATTTAGTACCCAATTTAGCCCACAACACTTTCTAGAAATGGCTAAGGAACTTAACATCTCTATCTGATACAATACTCCTAGGTATCCCATGGAGACGCACTGTCTCTGAAAAATAAATTAGCAATGTTTATGTTGGACAATTATGACCCATAGCATCACTATTTGTAAAAGACGTGGTGTTTTTGTACAAATTAACTATGTGACAAAGTAAATTGCTATTTTATCATTTTTTTAATTGGATTACTTGGATATATATTTATGATAAAAGTCCATATGGTTAAACCGGATTAATAAGATATGAGGCAGTATTAATCCACGAATGGTTTAATCATTAAATATCCTTAGTCTTAGTATTATCGAGACTGGACATCGATAATGCGGAATAGACTAGTATTACACTTGTGCGCGTTATGGAAGCTTAATGGCATAGTTATCATATATTTAAGTATTGGATACTTATATAAGTGTGATAAGAGGTTTTGTTAGCCGTTGGACCGGGAACAGTTTCGCTCTGGATAGACCCCTCAGAGTCCTATTGGTATTAAGACTATGTGTCTATAGGAATTCGAATCAGGGTAGGTGTATGTGGTCTCTAACCTGAGACTTGCATTGCTAATACTTGCGACAATCAGTTTGCTTTGGTTTTGGTCGTCCGGAGCTTTAACAGGTTTTGTGTATGCCTCTGTTGGGTTTACTGAGAATCATAGTATATTGGGTGTGATGTCAAGATGGGAGTATCACTTCAGTCATATGGAGGTGATGATCACGCAATATATAGAACTAGTACTCTTAAATACGACAGTTATCGGGATAGTATGACTAGGTCATGATTATCCGATTACATAGACTAGTTACTAGTGATCCGATATATGCTTCGTACAGGCAGACAGAATTCCAGCCCTAGGCCTAGCATGTGACATCCGATACTGGATCGTATTACGCAATACTTAGTATACTACGCCTGATATAGATTATATATTATTCGTCGAATATTTTTGGAGAATTGGGTAGGCACGGTGCTTTGTTAGAAGCCAACCATTTCTTGTAAATCGGTGAGAACGTGGTACGGGGTACACACGTGTCGGATAGTCCGACAACCTTATTTACTGCCAACATATCCAGGGATCTCTTGGGTCGCTTCCTAAAGATTCACCAATGACATTTGACTCGAACATAATTAATCTGGGATTAATTATGAGAGAGAAATTAATCTGGGATTAATTACAGTAAGAACTTATCTGGGATTAAATTCGTCTAGAAGAGAGAACGCGATTAATTTAGAATTAATCGATTAAATAATATATTGGATATATTAATTCAAATTGGATTTCAATGCGGAATTAAAATTATATTTTAATTCGGGAGAACGAATTAATTTGGAAATAATTCGTAAGTGATTTTCGTAAAAATTTTGCTAGGCATAATTATTTAATTAAATTGGATTTAATTACGTCGCGACAGAAAATTTGTTTAATCGGATTAAACGAACCTAGGCCCAAAGTGTGTTGTGTAAGCCAACTTAAATTTTGAATTTAAAGGGGTGGGACCCAATTTACTTACATCAAATTTCTACATATTGATGGAAGTGGTTTGCAAGTATTAATTGGATTAATTACTCAACACAACTACCAAGATACTATTGGAAAGTCAACTATTAACCATTTTCTCTCTTCCTCTCCTTGTTGCCGTGAGTTGCTTCATCTTCTCCTTGAATGTTTGTTGCTAAATTCACCATTGCTAGCACTTTGGGAGTCAATTGAAGGTGATAGGGAAACTCATCCGAGAGTTTGGAACTCAAATACAAAGCTTGGAGCTTCAACAACAAAGAAAGTTTTTGAAATTTCTCATACGTTTAATGTGAGTATTTCCACAACTCTACTTGAATTATTCACACACAAATCATTGTTTAGAGACCTTGGGAATGTGTAGGACACTAACAATGGTATCATAAGCCCATCTAAACTTGATTTTATTTATACGGTTTATGGACTTTAATTTTGGGATTTTGGTTGGAGCATGTATTTTTCCAAATTGATTGTTTGGTTATGGTTGGATGATGATAACTTAGAGTTATGCAAATTGGATTTGTGAAAAATTGATTGGATCAAAATTTCCCTAATTATCTTACCTTGGCCGAAACTTTACCCTAGGAAATGCTCATGGTGATTTTTTTAAATTTGACAATTGGATATGTTAAATGCATGTAATGAATATTGATTGTTGATTTAATTGAATTGAAATAAAAAATGGGTGTTATTTCTTGCAATTGCCGTGAGTTTAAGCATGTTGTAGAATTAATTTTGCTTCAATTTGTGTTGGACATGAATTGGAAATGTTGAGCATGATTAATTGGATTAATTAGTGTTTTGGAAACATTAGATTAATTGATTAATTGTGTTAATTACACTTTAATTAGATTAATATGATATTTAGAATAATGTATTAATTTAATTTGTTATATTTGGGTAATGGGCTTGGTTGGGCCAAGTATGGTTTTGGACAATTGGGTTGGATCCAATTGGGCCTAAAACCATTTCCATAAAGTCCAAATATGACTTTTGGGCCTTTAATAATTTAATTGGGCCTAATGGGCATAAATTGATTTTGGCATAGGGTGATTCCTAATTGAGCCTTGGCATTTAGGGTTTGATCCATAATGGCCAAAGCCCATTCCTAAAGAATTAATTGAAAGCCCATTGGACTTTAATTGAATTGGCATTGGATGCTAATTAGGCCTTTGAGACCCATTTAGATTGGATTTGGAATCCAAGTCTAAAAGGCACTAAAATATGTGTAATTTTTTAATTTGGAATTAAACATGAATTAATATTGGATACGATTTAAATTGGATTTAAAATTATAGTTCGATATAATTCAAGAATACTTACTTTGAGTATTTATTCTTAAACGAGTTGGACTCACGCAAATCAAATCGTTTATTAACATTAATCAAAGATTAATTAATTGGATTAGATTGATTGACATCATGCTTTGTGTGAATACTTGGATGTATTTGAATGAATAATGTATATCAGATGGATATTAGTTGGGTGGGGGTAATTTTGGAAATTGTTGTAAATTTGGAATTTATTTAAATTGGACCTGCGTGTCCAGCCTTTCACCGCCTATTCTCTTTTTATTTCTCTTCTCACCAATTCCCCTCAATGTAAATGAGGTTTCTTTATGTATTATGTAATTGGGTAGAAGAATGTAAAGTGTTAGCAGGAGAGAGGAAAAAAAGAGATTTGTTCTAGGAACAAATTGTATTATATATCAATCCGCATATCATTATTAATTTATCGCGCCTTATTATGCTTTTAGAATGCATGTTTAAGGGTGTATGATGAGACCTAATCAAAGATAATAAATTGGTTGCCAATTTACGCGAAAAACCTTTACTTTAATATTAAGCGTTTTCCTTCCATTGGGTGGTTCTCTCTCAAGATCCAAGATTGACATTGATTTATTGGCCAAAGTCAAGATCACCGTCCATCGCGGATGTGTTTGAACCACAAAATCTTTGTTATATATCGCATATCTTGGGCAGCTGTGACTTGTTGGCCAAAGTCAATGTCACTTCTGTACATCAACGTGGATTACGAAGCTTTCCCACTGTCAATAGGTCGCGCTTAACTGGAATCATTAAGCTTGTTGAGCCAAAGCCAAGGCTTAGTTAATTTAGAGGAAAATGTTTGGAAATATATTGGATATATGTTTTGGACTTGGAGGTCCACCTACCGGATCTAAGAATTGGATGGGATCCAATTGATCTTAGAGATCTACCTAGTTAAGTTTCATACAGCTTGTTGGCCAATGTCAAGGTTGTGTGTTATTTAACGGGATCCTAGCCCACTAGGAAACTAGGTTTCCCAGTACTCCATAGAGGGTTAGAGGATCGCCGAAAAATAGTTGGAGGCCAGTATTAAATTTTCAATTTTGTTTAATACTTGCTAATACGCGCTCTTTTATTATTATATCACGTTATATATATATATATTAGTTGGACTAATATCTTTTATTACTTTCTTTGAACAATTAGACTGTACAAGACACTACTCCACTTGTAGTTGGTTATATAGTTGGACTATAGTAACCATTACATTTTGAGTGTACCCGATATTATTGATTGGATAGTTGGACTATTGCAATCGAGATGGCTGGAAAGATTAGCGTTAGGGACATCATCATGGGTGACAATGTCTTTAACGGCTCCAATTTTCCAGATTGGGAGATGAACCTTAGGATAGTCCTGGGGGCTGAGAAGTTACTATATGCCATAGAGAGACCTCTCGGGCTTTAGCCCAGACTTGAGCGACCAGTTGATCATTAGCTTTGGAAAACTCATCGAGATGATAACTTTACCACTCAATCTGTCATGCTTGCCGCAATGACACTTTAATTTCATCGTCAAAACAAAGGATTGGATCCTTATAACATGATGTTGAAATTGAAGTGTCTTCACATATCTAACCTTATATCTCAGAAGTACGAATTGCAAAAGAAGTTCTTTCGCTCGTGTATGTCAAAGGGTATATCTTTCGAGCACTATGTGTCACAGATGATTACTGACATCAAACAGCTACGTCAACTGGGTATAACCTTCGAGGTCGAGACTTCTATAGATTTGATCTTACAGTTTTTGCCCGATAGCTGGGGTGGGTTCATCATGAACTACAATATGATGAACCAAGAGAAAACTCTTGGAGAGTTAATGGCAATGATGAAAGAGGCAGAGCCAAAGCTTCTGAAGGGCAAGAAGCGCGATGCGCATCTTACTTCGACATCTGAGAAGGCCAAGGCTTGGCCCAAGGCTTCTAGGGTTGTGAAGAAAAAGAAGAAAAAAGGCAAGGCCAAATTATCACAGTCTTCAGGGAATACTAAGGACAAATCCCAAGATGTCTGCCTACATTGTGGCAAACAGGGTCACTAGAAGCGTGACTGCCGTGAGTACAAGGCGCACATGAAGGAAGTGAAAGCGGAAAAGGCTCTTGCTTCAGGTATGTATATTATTGAAATAAACATGTCCACTAATGGTTTTAAAAATTGGATTTTTGATTCTGGATGTGGTACTCACATATGTACTGATGTGCATGATCTGCAGATTAGTAGGAGACTGGCTTCATGAGAGATCGACCTGCGAGTCGGAAACGAGACGAGAGTCACTGTTTTGGCCGTTGGGACCTATGTTTTGAACCTGCCCTCGTGGCATGTAATTACATTAGGTGACTGTTATTTTGTACCTAGTTTGACTAGAAACATCATCTCTGTATCTTGTTTAACCCGATGCAGGTATACCTTTGTATTCAGAAACACTGGGTGTTTTATATATAAAGATGATATTTTGATATGTACAATATATGTTAATAATGGTCTTTATATTTTGAATATAAACGAATCTCAAACACATAATATGACAAACAAAAGACTCAAATTGAGTAACACATATGAAACTTATCTGTGGTATTATCATCTGGGACACATAAACAAGACTCGTATATCCACACTTTTGAAGAGTGGATACTTAGACGGAATTGATCTTAATTCATATGACGTCTGTGAATCCTGTTTATTAGGTAAAATTCCTAAAACACCTTTTAGCGGTAAAGGTGTACGTGCCACCGAACTGTTAGCCCTCAGTCATAGTGACGTATGCGGGCCCATGTCTAGCCAGGCTAGATGTGGATATGAATACTTCGTAACCTTTACGAATGATGCATCGCGTTATAGTTATGTGTATCTTATGAGACACAAGTCAGAAAATTTTGAGAAATTCACAGAGTTTCGACACGAAGTAGAAAACCAGACCGGTAAAAGTATTAAAACATTGCGGTCGGACCGTGTTGGAAATACTTGAGCAATGATTTTCTCGATTATTTAAAAGAATATGGTAGTCTTTCACAGTGGACTCCTCCCGGAACACCTCAATTAAACGGTGTGTCCGAACAGAGAAACCAAACTTTTTTGGACATGGTAAGGTTAATGATGAGTCGCACTGAGCTACTAATTTCCTTCTGGGGATACGCATTGAACAATGTAATACTTATTTTGAATAAGGTTCTGTCAAAGTCTGTTGGACAGACTTCATATGAAATATGGACAGGAAAGAAATCGGGTTTCTCATTCCTGATGATTTGGGGATGCTGGGTATATGTTAAACGTTTGGATGGTACCAAATTAGAACCCAAATCGGATAAGTGCCTATTTGTAGGTTATCCTAGGGAAACCAAATGATATTACTTCTACAACCCACAAGAGAACAAGGTATTTGTTGCTCTTCATGCAGTTTTCCCCGAAAAGGAATTCATAGATGCAGTGATAAGTGGGAGGAGAGTAGAACTCAATGAAAATCGGAGTGATACTGTTCCTTGCTCTGACCCTCTCACAGAACACCAAAAGTCCATCAGGGATGAGACTGTTCCATAATCTTCTAATACACAAGAACCGCATAGGTCAGAGAGAGTCATAAAACAACCTAAGAGGTATGGGTTTCTGATCTCACCTCATGTAAATATTAATCGTATTGAGGAAGATGAACTGGCTATATATGAGGAAGCGATACAAGGTATCGACTCCGCTTTATGGCAAGATGCCATGAAGTCCGAAATGGATTCCATGTATACCAACAAAGTTTGGACACTGGTTGATGCATCAGAAGGCGTAAAACATATTGGTTGTAAATGGGTCTTCAAGAAGAAGACAGACATGGATGGCAACATACAAACGTACAAAGCTAGACTTGTACCGAAAGGGTATCGTCAATGACATGGTGTCGATTACGATGATACTTTTTCACCAGTTTCCATGATTAAATCCATTCGGATAATGCTTGCTATTGCTGCATATTTCGATTATGAAATGTGGCAGATGGACGTCAAAACCACTTTCCTTAACGGAAACCTTTTGGAGGATGTTATATGCAACAGCCTGATGGTTTTGTCATGCCAAAACATGCAAACAAGGTTTGCAAGTTAAATCGATCCATTTATGGATTGAAGCAAGCATCGCGTTCTTTAAACCAACGTTTTGATAAGATCATAAAAGAATATGGTTTCATTCAAAACAAAGATGATTCTTGTGTATATAAGAGGGTTAGTGGGAGCGCACTGACATTTATTATCTTATATGTTGATGATGTATTACTTTTTAGCAATGACATTCCCATGCTACAATCGGTGAAAGCTTGGATTTCATTAAAATTCTCCATGAAAGACCTGGGAGAGGCATCATTTATTCTAGGAATAAAGATCTACTGGGATAGATCTAAAATTTTATGGCACTCTCCTAGAGCTCGTACATTGACAAACATGTACGTGACCTAATGTCTCATATTCTTTGAGCATATGTAGTCGTAATCAGGCCGATCCAGGTGATGGTCACTGGATTGATGATAAAAACATCCTTAAGTATCTTAGACGAACTAAGGATGCTTTCTTAGTCTATAGGGAATGAGAACTTGAGGTTACTGGGTTCACCGATGCAAGTTTCCAAACTGATAAAGACGACTCAAAGTCGCAATCATGGTATATATTTGTTTGAACAACGGAGCAGTGAGCTGGAAATCTTTCAACCAATAGACTGTTGCAGATTCAATAACAGAAGCAGAATATATTGTTATAGATGAGGCAGTAAAAGAAGTAGTTTGGATCCGTAAATTCCTAATTGGATTAGGAGTAGTTCCGTTAGCAGCTGAGCCCGTACCTTTGTATTGCGACAATAACGGGGCTATAACACAGGCTAAGGAACCGCGATCTCATCAACGATCGAAGTCTGTACTTAGACAGTTTCATCTGGTTCGTGAGATCATACATCGTGGTGATGTCAAGATCAAAAAGATCACATCGGATGATAACCTTACAGATCCGCTGACGAAAGCTATTTCTCAGCAGAAGTTTGAGCGACCTGAAAATAGTTCAGGTGTTGGACACTTGAGTGATTGGCTATAGGCCAAGTGGGAGATTGTTAGAGAATTATGACCCATAGTATCACTATTTGTAAAAGGCATGGTATTTTTGTACAAATTAACTATGTGACAAAGGAAATTGCTATTTTATCATTTTGTAATTGGATTACTTGGATATATAAATGATAAAAGTCCATACGGTTAAACCAGATTAATAAGATATGAGACATTATTAATCCACGAATGGTTTAATCATTAAATATCCCTAGTTGTAGTATTATCGAGACTGGACATCGATAATGCGGAATAGACTAGTATTACACTTGTGCGCGTTATGGAAGCCTAACGACATATTCTCATATATTTAAGTATTGGGTACTTATGCAAGTGTGATAAGAGGTTCTGTTAGCCGTTGGATCGGGAACAGCTTCGCTCTGATAGACCCATCGGAGTTCCATTGGTATTATGACTATGTGTCTATGGGAATCTGAATCTGGGTAGGTGTATGTGGTCTTTAACCTGAGACTTGTATCGCTAATACTTGCGGCAATCAGTTTTCTTTGGTTTTGGTCGTCCGGATCTTTAACAAGTTCTGTGTACGCCTCCGCTGGGTTTACTGAGAATCGTAGTGTATTGGGTGTGATGTCAAAATGGGAGTATCACTTCAGTCATATAGAGATGATGATCATGCAGGATACAGAATTAGTACTCTTAAATGTTGCAGCTATCAGGATAGTATGACTAGGTCATGATTATTCGATTACAGAGACTAGTTGCTAGTGATCCGATATATGCTTCGCAAGGGGCAGACACAATTCCAGCCCTAGGCCTAGCATGTGACATCCGATACTGGATCATATTACACAATACATAATATATTACGCCTGATATAGATTATATATTCTTCGTTGAATATTTCTGGAGAATTGGGTAGGCACGGTGCTTTGCTAGAAGCCAATCATGACTTGTAAATCGGTGAGAATGTGGTACGGGGTATGCACGTGTCGGATAGTCCGACAACCGTATTTACTACCAACATATCCAGGGATCTCTTGGGTCACTTCCGAAAGATTCACCAATGACATTTGACTCGAACAAAATTAATATGGGATTAATTATGAGAGAGAAATTAATATGGGATTAATTGCGGTAGGAATTTATCTGGGATTAAATTCATCTAGAAGAGAGAACGCGATTAATTTAGAATTAATCGATTAAATAATATATTGGATATATTAATTGAAATTGAATTTCAATGCGAAATTAAAATTGGATTTTAATTCGGGTGAATTAATTAATTTGGAATTAATTCGTAAGCGACTTTCGTAATAATTTTGCTAGGCGTAATTATATAATTAAATTGGATTTAATTACGTCGCGACGGAAAATTTGTTTAATCGGATTAAACGAACCCGGGCCCAAAGTGTGTTGTGTAAGCCAACTTGAATTTTGAATTTAAAGTGGTGGGACCCGCTTTACTTAAGTCAAATGTCTACACATTGATGGAAGTGGTTGGCAAGTGTTAATTGGATTAATTTCCTAACACAACTACCAAGTCAACACACTTTTGGAAAGTGAACTATTCACCATCTTCTCTCTTCCTCTCCTTGTTGCCGTGACTTGCTTCCTCTTCTCCTTGAATTTTTGTTGCAAAATTCACCATTGCTAGCACTTTGGGAGTCAATTGAAGGTGATAGGGAAACTGAATCGAGAGTTTGGAACTCAAATACAAAGCTTGGAGCTTCTACAAGAAAGAAAGTTTTTGAAATTTCTCATCTGTTCAATGTGAGTATTTCTGCAACTCTACTTGAATTATTCACACACAAATCATTGTTTAGAGACATTGGGCATGTGTAGGACACTAACAGTTTATGGCATCATCAGTTTTATGACATGCAATAAAATGTGCCATCTTACTAAACCTATCAACCACAACAAATATAGAATCCATACCCCTCTTTGTCCTAGCACCTAATACAATATCCATCGATATATCAACCCAAGGTTCACTAGGTATAGGCAAAGGAGTATAAAAACCATGAGGCATCAATTTAGATTTAGGCTGCTTACATGTTATAATATATCACAAATACGCTCAACATCACGTTTCATTCTAGGCCAATAAAAGTGTTTTTGCAAAACATCTAAGGTCTTACTAATACCAAAGTGCCCCATCAAACCACCCCCATGAGCTTCTTTCACAAGCAATTCATGCATACTACAAACAGGAATACATAATCTATTCATTTTGAATAAGAATCCCTCATGTATGTAAAACTTTCCAAATGGAGAATTTGTACTTGCAATATAAATCTCAGCAAGATCAGAATCACATTCATAAAGTTATTTAATCAAGTTAAATCCTAACATTCTAGAACTCAATGAAGTAAGTAAAACATATTTTCGAGATAATACATCAGCTATTATGTTTTCTTTACTTTGGTTGTAGCGTATAATATATGGAAATGATTCAACAAACTCCATCCATCTTGTGTGCCTCTTATTCAGCTTACCTTGACCCTTTAGATGTTTCAATGATTCGTGGTCTGTATGGATCGCAGACTCCTTAGGCCACAAGTAATGCTGCCATGTCTCAAGAGCTCTTACCAGTGCATATAACTCTTTGTCATACTTGGGGTACCTCAAAGCTGCTCCGTTCAGTTTCTCACTAAAATAGGCTGTTGGCCACTTTTCATGCATAAAAACTACCCCAATACCTAACCCGGATGTGTCACATTCAACTTCAAATGTCTTCTCAAAATTGGGTAGCACTAAAATAGGGGCACTACATATCTTTTCCTTAAGATCCGAGAATGTCTGCTCATGTGCTTCGCCCCATTGAAAACCAACTGTCTTCTTTGCTGCCTCATTCAATGGTGCGACAATGCTGCTAAAGTCTTTTACAAATCTCCTGTAGAAGCTTGCTAATTTATGGAAGCTTCTAACTTCTATTACTGTTGTTGATGTAGGCCACTCTTGAATTGCCTTCACATTTTTCTATATCTATCTCGATGCCATCTGCACTCACAACAAAGCCAAGAAAAACAATTCTGTCCATGCAAAACATGCATTTGGAAAAGTAAACATATAACCTTTCCTGTCTCAACATGTCAAGAACATGCCTCAAATGCAACTCATGCTCATCAATTCACTTACTGTAAACCAAGATGTGATCAAAATATACCACAACAAACTTAGCTATAAATGCATGCATAATATGATTCATTAATCTCATAAATATGCTAGGTGCATTTGAAACACCAAATGGCATAACTAACCACTCATACAATCCATATTTAGTCTTAAATATGGTTTTCCATTCATCTCATTCTCTCATGCGAATCTGATGGTATCCACTTTTTAAATCAATTTTACTAAATACCTTGGAACCATGCAATTAATCTAACATGTCATCTAGCCTAGGAATATGATGGTGATACTTTACCGTTATATAGTTGATTGCTCGACAATCGACACATATTCGCCATGTTCCATCTTTTTTAGGGACTAGAAGCACTGGTACAACACAAGGACTCATGATTTCCCTTACATATCCCTTGTCCATCAACTCCCATACTTGCCTTTGTAGCTCCTTTGTCTCCCCGAGATTGCTCCTATAAGCCGGCCTATTGGGAATGACTGCTCCAGGTTTGAAGTCTATTTGGTGCTCAATATCTCTAATGGGTGGAAGCCCACTAGGTATGTCCTCTGTAAGTACTTCATTGTAATCATGCAAAAGGGATGAAATAGACATAAGAAGCAAAAGGTCAGTGTCAGTAAAATAAACATGAGGCTCCTTAAAAACTAACAATAGCATGAGCTTGCTAGCATTGAAAGCTTTCCTCCATTCACCATCACCCATGTACAAACTCTTTTTAACTCTCCTTTTTGTTTCCCCCTCACGTTCACTCACACTCCCCTTGGGAACTCCCACGGCATTGGCCTTATTTTTCTCATCAGATACATCACTCTCACTAGTCTCACCCAAGGTGGTGTTTCCTCTCACTCTCTCTTTGTCACACTAAAGTTGCAACTTAACAAGATCTTCATGGACTTGTACAGGTGTAAGTGGGTATAATGTATTGGGTTTTCCCTTATGCTGAAAAAAGTACTTGTTCTTGAACCCATCATAAATAGTTTTTTTATCAAACTGCCACGGCCTGCCCAAAAGAATATGTCCAGCATGCATCGGTATCACATCACATAGGACATCACATAGGGAAGCCTTTTTAACCTTGGCACTAGGTTCAGCCCTAGGCTTATTAAAGCCTCCACTGAACTCGCCTCTAGGCTTGTTAAAGCCTCCATCCCGCTTCTCATTCGGAACCCATTTCCCCTTCCATACAGAAGTAGCGTGAGTATCAAATCTGGATGTGGACTTTTTCTTGGGTTGCCTCTGTACCTTGATAGCCATGTGAAGCATATCCTCCAAATAAACATAATGATGCAACTCCACCAAGTTGGCAATCTCTCAATTCAATCCACTAGAAACCGTGCCATAGTAGCCTTTGCATCCTCAACTACACTTGCCCTGATCATGGAAGTTTCCATCTCTGTGTAATAGTCCTCAACACTCTTGGTCCCCTGATACAGATGTTGTAGTTTCTGATACAACTCCCTATAGTAATGGCTGGGTATAAACCTTTTTCTTATGAGACCCATAAGTTTTTCCCATGTCTGAACCGATCTCTCATAATTTCTCCTATGAGTAGAAACAATATGATCCCACCAAATCATAGCATAATCAGTAAACGCAATTGCTGCCAAATTGATCTTCTTCTTGTCTGAATAATGATTACAGTTGAAAATCAGCTCAATTTTCCTTTCCCATTCTAAGTAAGCATCGGGATCATTCTTACCCTGAAAGATTGGTATCTTGATCTTGATGCTACCTAGATCACCATCTATATCTCCCCATCTACCATATCCCCTCCGAACATAATCCCCTCTTCTGTCATCAAATGCACCTCTACCATCAAATCATATTTCCCTCCTATCATTCCTCATATCAAACCTCTTATTAGGCCTCCTATCATGTCCAGGCTGAAATCTCTCCTCCACATCATCAAGTCCATCAGAATCATCAAACTCATTTTCAGCTTCCTCTTCATCTGGTGGCATATACTGTGGTGGTACACGTCGAGGTGGCACATTCTGAGGTGGTGGTATATTCTGAGGTGGTGGTATATGCTGGGGTGGTGGTGCTCTAGGACCACTACCTGTTTGAATACTCTCTACACTATTGGATAATCTCTCCGAAGTAGTATTCATGTTCTCCATCATATCTGTAAATTTTCTATCTAAAGCCTCAAGCTTTTCATCAATGGTTAGACCTGTCATCTCAACACTAAACAAAAAGATTAGAAATAATAAGAAAGTAAAGCAAATATGTAAATCCTCACAACCTCACGTGTTTACACTCGAATGATATCACTCCACTCGTGTTTGAACTCTATTGGCTTTTACCTAATATTGTGCTCACAATCACTGCCTTTTGCCACTCTTGAGTTCTTCCTAAATTCAAATGTGAATCACACTCAATCCAAGAATACACAACTAAATGTAGTCCTCAAGCCAACATGAAATACAAAGACCCAAAAATATATAAATAGGGCAGGTGGAAAAATGTGAATAAGAATAGTAATGACGAAGACTCAATCAATAATACTTAAGCTAGAGTATTTGGAATAAGTAAATAAACATTATCACGATTAGAAACAAATAAACATGCAAATTCACGGTCATATGCAATTTCGGGAGAAAATTTGGTGCCTCTATAGAAATTTTGATGAAATACCCTCCACGGACACCTAAATGATAATATGGAACAAACTAAATTCAACCAAATTTTTTTGACTTTTTGACTTTTTTTTTTGCTCAAGTGATCACTGTCACCCAAGTCCGAAAAATAAAGGCTAAGTATCAACTCACTGATGTTCAAGTCCGATATGAAATGGAATTCAATGTCTAATTCTTTAAAAAAGTCTGGTGTTGATGTTCTATTTTCAAGATGATGTTCAACTCACTGATGTTATTTTCTTTTTTTCTTTTTCCTCTTTTTTTTAAATGATTCACTAGGTTTTCAGGAATAATTCACACAGCCACTTATGAACATGCTTATTTATTCAACAAAGGCTAAAGAACAGAATGTTAAGGATGAACTATATGAAGGAACAACAAAAATCCAGATACTGAAATAAATATATATGATGAACTGATATGAAAAACACAACAAAATCCCAGATCCAAAAATAAATATCAATGATGAACTGCTATGAAGAACACAATAAAAATAACCCCAATCCGAAAATTAATAACAATGACGAACTTGTATGAAGATGGAAAAGAAAACCCATAACAAAGTATTAACCCAGAAACAACAAAACGAAAAATAGAAACAAGATCCAACAAGAACTGAAACAAGAACAACAAAGAACAAAAATTAAAACAAAATCAAACAACGAATAAAGATAGGAAATCAGACCTTGGAACCCTGAGCTCTAATACCAAATGACAAGAAACACACTTGGATTCGAAAACCAAGCAAACCCCAAGTATTCTTCATAAGCCCCAATAACTTTAATCAATGATTTTGTGAAAACAAAACCCATCCAAGATCAGCCCTAAACCACCATGAAACGTTGCCGAAGATAACTCAAAACATGAAATCAATGTGTTTTGCTAGCAAATGAAGACGCCACTAAGTTTGCTAAACTTAGATAAGTCGATTCAAACTTGAAAAGGGGAATCCCTCCCTTACAAGAAATTCGGCCATAGCCAAAAGCACAAGCTTAAGAGTTTTCTTACAATTTTGTGATTAACCTAAAATGAAGAATAAGGCAAACTTAAAATAGTGTTAAAAAAAAAACCCTAAAGGCATAAAGTCAACAATGCCTCTAAATATGAAATTACAATAATACCAAAGTCTTTAAGTCTTCAAAGGCCTTTGAAGCTTCATTCAGAACTGATTTGGGCCGAGTGAAGTGGCTTTGGGCCCTCTCCATTGAAGCCCACATGTGTCTCTATTTGTTTGTTGTAGTCGGCCATAAAATTCTAAACTAATCCCGCCATTGCTTCTCTGATCCTTTTGGCCTTCTATCTTGTGATTGGCCCTTCTGGTACTTGAAATGGCTCCATTGTGTTATTGGCCATATCCTTTGATGCTCCATGTGTGGCATGGATCATGTTAGGAGGGATTATATGTATGCGATGACCTCGATCTGTATGGTTCAACGAGTTTATCTGTGATCGTCATAATTTACGGGTGTGTAAATTATTGACACGAAATTGGATTTTTTGACGGATATGCCTGAACCTAGAGAGTCTCACTAATGAAATATACTCGTAGAGCACTAGGGCATTTTTTATGAATTAAGTGATTATTTATAAATCGTTTAACGGTTAAACGAAAGATACATGCATAGAGACATATATCATTAATATATGTTTTTGGATTATTTAAAGTAAATATAATACATATATTAAGATATTTATATTTAAATAATTGTTTAATTCTTAAATAATTAAAGAAATTAAAAATATAAAATATCTAAGTTGATATTTATTAAAGGAAATGATTAAGTGTAAATTTTGACTTTTACATTAAATAAAATGTTATCAAATTGAATTTTGCTTCTTTAATTTGTTAAAATAGCAAAATATCTTTTTCCTTTTCTTTACCTAAATTTCGGCCACATGACCTAGTATTTAAAGGTTTTTTTTCATTTGTTTCGCACTTGTTGAAGCCACCAAAAAACATAAACAAAATAAGTTAGAGATAAAAATAGAAGAAACAAGAAGAAAATCAAAGGTTGCTTGGATTTAAATAAGTTTCTCCAACTTCCTATTAGAGGAAAACTTGTTCCTTTTGTTCTTAGCTACAACATGTGCAGTTCTTAAGTTTTTCTACTCTTTCTTGTTTTTGTTATAATGGTTGGAAGAATGAATGAAAGATGTATGCTTGTATGATTAACAAAGTATGCTTATAAATGGTGTATAAGGAAACTTTTGATCATTTGATGATCTTATTGCTATTTTAGAGTTGTTATGTAACGACCCCAAAGATTTTAGTTCAACTAGTAACACGTAGGGTTATGTTTACCGGGCCAGTAAACAATTTCCGGCATCGATTTAGGAATAACAAACAATTATTTAATTCTAAGCCCAATTCTCTTTGATTTTCTTTATGGGCAAAAAAAAAATTAAAGAAAAGAATAAGCTAAGGCCCAACAGCAACAAATTAACTAGAATTCTCTAGAAAATAACTAAGTGATCAACAAAAGAAGAAAATGCTTCCCTTTTTCCTTGGTTTGGTCGTGAGCTTGAGAGGGAAAAAGAGAGAGAGAGCTTGCAATTTTTTTCTGTCAAAAATGTTAAAGCCAAACAAGTAATCTATTCAAGCTAAACCCTAAAAGAAGGTAAATGAAATTCTTGGTGCATGGTTTAAAAAGAAAGGAGTTGGGATAAGGTAAAGTTTCATGACCTAAATTTTAATGATTTGAATTTTGATAATTAGATGATTGTGGTGTGTTGTTGGTTTGATGAGGAAGTAGTTTGGGTGATTTTGTGTGAAAGAATGGATACATGTGGAATGTTTCATGTTTTGTTTTCTTTAATTGAAGTAATAGGAATGAATGATAAATTTTGAGAGAAGATGAAATGTTGAGGGTGTTATTTGATGGTATTTGATGTTTTGAAGTTGTGGTGTTGAAATAAAATGAGAGTTGGGGATGATCATGGGTGAAGCAAATCTACCCGTGGAACCGACGCACGTTGCGACGCGCCAAGCTCGTGTCGTGACGCAGACGAGGCAGAAATATGCATTTGTTTAACATGGACGTATCACGATGCGAGCCTGCATCCATCGTGACGTGAACAAACCAGAGAGGTGAAGGTGAATTACTCGGGCATGTCGCGACGTGAATGAGACCAGCGTCGCGACGCGACACCCAAAAACCAAAATTTGTTTTAGAAGATGCGATGCGTAACAAAGAGTCCATATTTTTTTACATTTCGTTTAAGGAATAGAAATGTTCTAAGGGGGTAGTCCAATTAGATTAAGGAATTTTATGTAATTTCGAACCATATTTCATAACTTATGATTCTAACTCAGTGTATTCTATATAGATACTAATCAAGAGCCGCGTTCGCCCCCAACGTCTTGAAGGAAACTTAGCTGGACTTCAAATCTGTGAAAGGATGCTTTTTTTTCAAAGTTGATTTGTCTACATTTGATATCGTTTCAGACTTATTTTTTTAAAATTTTTAGGGTGTTAGCCTTATTTAATTATCAGTTACGTATTAAGTGAGATTTGATTTGAAAGTTTTAAGGTTTAACAATAATATTTTTATGTTTTTCGAGGCATGGGGGAAAAACCCACCTCAGCTCTTACTTATGGAATTGATGGACAAAGACCGTGTGCACATGTAGTTCAGGGCTAGAGGGACAGCGATACGTAACGCCCCTAGACCCTAGTTTAAGAGCTTTGAGGGTAGCATAGATCCGCACCCCTAGTTCTAGTTCAGTGACTTGGGGGATGGCGATATATAACACCTCATGACTACCAGTCTCAGGGACATGAGTGGCATGCTTTGGGGGACGGCAATATGTAACGCCCCAAAGTCATGGATTTGCACTTCTAGCTCCAGTTAGGCGTATGGGGGGACAGCGATACGTAATGCCCCCATGCGTCAAGTCTTTCTACAGCACCAGAGATATCTTTCTCAGAAAGTTTTCAGAAAAATGATTTCCCAGTTAAAAAGAAAAAGAACCAGCTTTCAAGAAAATTTTTTAGAAATGCTTTAAGTATAAATGATTTCATATAATGTTCTAATTCAGTTTCTTATTTTGTAGCTCCTCCCACTGAGATCCTCTAGACTCACCCCACCACTTCTCAGTTCTTTTGCAGGATTCTTCTTTTGATGAGCCATATGTCATTTTTGGTGACCCAGTTCAAGGACAAGTGATACACAACAGTCATTATTTGTCGGGTCCATCATTCCAGAGCTATGTTCATATAGAATGTAGTCTTCTGAGATGTCATTTTGTTGTATCATTGACATGAGTTTGATGTTGTATACACATTGTATTTACTCTTAGTCATGTATACATGCATGTATTTGTATTCATAATCTTGCATTCAAGTTTATTTAAGTATTCAAGTTTGCATGTGTAATTCAGTAAACATTGCATATCATTAAGATAAAAAAAACAAGTGTCCTAGTACATGTATTAGAGGCTGAGGCGATAGTGGGATCTGTTGCTTGCCGGTAACATTCATGTATCGGGGATGTTACAAAGATGGTATCAGAGCATAGTCTAGGGAGTCAGTGACTGCAGTGAGGGGGTAGCAGTGGCTTGTATATTTGGTATACCCAGGGTACTAATATATATAAGTGACTGTTCACTCTGGTAACCTTGTCTCGAGGCTTGTCTCGTTCTAATTATTTACAATTACTTTACATTTAATTGACCATTCCTCTCTCTCTCTTAATTTCTTAGATTCCATGCCACCCAAGGGAAGAACTAAAGTAGGAGGTAGACCTTGGCGCGGTAGGGCACCTCAAGACATAAATCTAGATCAGAGATCAGTAGAACCTCCCCCTAAGCCAGATAGGGGGCAAGGAGTGGAGTCAGTTCATGAGAGTATTGTGGGGGAAGGTAGAGCTCTACCAGTGGTCCAACCCAATGACCCAGTAGTTACAGGTTTATAACAGATTTAGCAGTCAGTGGCAGCTTTAGCCTAGTTGATTACCCGACAACCGCAACCACCGAGCCCAGAGCCAAGAGTTGCAGAACCAACTGTTCTTGTACCACCACCACAAGTAGGAGTATCCATGGCTCACCAAACAGTAGATTCTCCAAATATACCAGACCCTACTACATTCCGAGCCGGACCTTCTGTTGTGCCATGTGAGCCACCTCCAGTAACGGTTCAGGTTATGCAGCGGCAAGAACTATTGGTATCCTTATATGATTTATGGAAGCTTCATCCTCCCACATTCTCGGGAGTAGAGATCTCCCATGATCCTTGTGGTTTTATTGAGGAATCAGATCGGATATGCATGACTTTAGGATGTTCTGCGGAGAGGGCAGTGGAGTTAGTCAGTTTTCAGTTGAGAGATGTCGCTAACACATGGTTTATGTCTTTTCGAGATGGTCGGCGACAAGACGCTCCACCTTTGACAAGGGTTGAGTTTAGTATGGCTTTTCTGTCCAGATTCTTACCACAGAGTATCAGGGATGCCAGAGCCCACGAGTTTGAAGAACTGGTACAGGGCGAACAAATGACAGTTTCTGAGTATGACATATGGTTCACACGATTGTCTCGCTATGCCCCACATCTGATTAGTACGGAGGAAATGAAGGTGAAGAGGTTTGTAAACGTGCTTCAAGACTATTTATTATGCTCCATTCATTTCACAGAGACCACTGCCTACACCCAAGTTCTAGATGATGCCTTGCAGTTTGAAGCACGAGTTAGAGAGAGACAATCAGACATGGAGTCTCGAAAGAAATCTAGATCGAATGAGAGAACTAGGCCGCAGCAGAGTGGCCCCAGTAGACAGCAGCAGATGTCAGCCTTGCCTACGACACGTAGTGATATGAGTTCAGTTCAATGGGGTCAGGACCGTAGGCCGGCTCAGAGTATTGCTTCTCGCGTAATTTCCTCCCCCTCGGTAGCCCAGCTAGGGCGAACCCTACCACATTGTCCTATTTATGGACGAGCTCATACCGAGACTTATAGATCTAGGAGTAGAGGTTGTTATCAGTGCGGGAAAATGGGTCATTTAAAAAAAAAGACTGTCCGGTACCAGTATAGCAGTTGCCATCTTACAGTGACGCCCTATCTACACCCCAGCCATAGCCTAACATAAATATAGGAGGAGGAGAGCAGAGGCCAGTGATTTGAGGACAGACAGTTGGTGGAAGGGGGAAACCAGTTGGTGATCGAGGACATGCTTCCTCCAATGGAGTTCATGGTATGGTGTATACCCTCACTCCCAATGAGGCACATGCATCCAATGCGGTGGTCACATGTACGTTGCTGATTGATTCTCCACAAGCAAGGGTATTATTTGATTCAGGTGCTACATATTCTTTTTTGGCACCGTGTTTTTTCACTTAGATGGGTAGGGACATTGAGCCTTTAGACTCCCCCATCATTTTAGCTACACAGTAGGAGACACATTAGAAGCTACTCAGGGTGTGCGGCAGTGTTCTATAGACATTGATGGATATTTTTCCTATGCCGACTTAGTGATGTTGAATATTTTGAGCTTCGATGTCATTTTGGGGATGGATTGGCTAGCTAAGCACCATGTTGTACTTGATTATTTAGAGAAGACCGTTATGCTACATGTTCCCGATAGACCAGAAACGTCTACCAGGGAGATAGAACTGTAGCGCCTCATAATTTGATATCAGCTATGCAAGCATTTAAGCTACTTCAGAAGAAAAATATGTAACAGACAGTAGTGTGGAAAACATAGATTTAGAGCAGATCCCGGTGGTGACGGAGTACCCTGATATGTTCCCAGATGAGTTGCCAGGTTTGCCTCGGGATAGGGAGATTGAGTTTTGTATAGACGTCATACTAGGAACCCAGCCTATATCGATTCCTCCATACAAAATGGCCACTGTAGAACTCAGAGAGTTGAATGCGCAATTACAAGACTTGCTGGATAAGGGCTTTATTCATCCCAGCATGTCCGCGTGAGGTGCTCCGGTGTTGTTTCTAAGGAAGAATGATGGGACACTACGACTATGCATAGATTATCAACAGTTGAATAAGGTGACGATCAAGACCAAATATCCACTGCCAATGATTGATGATCTATTTGATCAGTTGCAATGGGCACAGTGTTTCTCAAAAATTGATCTGCGATCAGGTTTTCATCAATTGAAGATTAGGGAGAGTGATGTCCCGAAAATAGCTTTTCGAACCAGATATTGGCATTACGAATTTTTAGTAATGTCATTTGGTTTGACCAATGCCCCTGCAGCGTTTATCGATCTCATGAATAAGGTGTTTAGACCTTTTCTAGATCGGTTCGTGATAGTCTTTATTGATGATATTATGGTGTATTCGCATAGTGAATAGGAACATGCAGAACACTTGCACCAGGTGTTGCAGACACTGAGAGAACAAAAGTTATACGCTAAGTTCTTGAAATGTGAGTTTTGGTTGACAAGTGTGGTATTTTTGGGGCATGCGGTGTCTAAGGAAGGAATAGGAGTGGACACCCAGAAGATTAAAGCTATTCAGAATTGGCATCGGCCTAAAAGTGTAACTGAGATTCGCAGCTTCTTGGGATTAGCAGGGTATTATAGGAGGTTCATAGAGAATTTCGTCAGAATAGCTGCTCCATTAACTCGACTAACTCAGAAGAATGTGAAATTTGAATGGTCTGATGCTTGTGAGAAGAGTTTTCAGGAACTTAAACACCGATTGACTACTGCTCATATTCTTACCCTGCCAGCGGGATCATGAGGATTTACAGTATATTGTGATGCTTCTAGAGTGGGTTTGGGTTATGTATTGATGCAGAGGGGGAAAGTGATTGCTTATGCTTCCAGACAATTGAAGTCTTATAAGAAAAATTATCCCACTCATGACTTGGAGATGGCTGCAATAATAATTGCTCTGAAGATATGGCGGCATTATTTATACGGTGAAAGGTTTGAAATTTTCACCGATCACAAAAGCCTTAAGTATATCCAGAGCCAAAATGAGCTTAATCTGAGGTAGAGGAGATGGGTGGAGTTGTTGAAAAATTAAGATTGTTCTATTCAGTACCATCCGGGCAAAGCTAATGTTGTCGCAGATGCTTTAAGTATGAAGTCTATGGGAAGTTTGGCTCATTTTGCAATTGAGCGATGCTGCCCAGTCAGACAAATACAGAGTAGTATGCTAGATAGAGTGAACTTTTAGGTGACGACACAAGGAGGGTTGTTGGTGTAGATTTATGTTAAATCCACCCTCGTCGATGAAACGAGAGTTGCACAGGAAGCGGATCCTGAGGTGGAACAAATTAGATGTCGATTACAGTAAGGTACGGAGGATGAGTATTACCCAGACGGTGAAAATCTTATCGGGAAGTAGAATATAAGCCTTGTTCCTCCAGTTCCAGAGTTGAAACGCTCGATATTAGAGAAGGCCCATACTTCATCTTACACCATGCATCCTGGGATCACTATGATGTATCACAACCTTAAGATTCTGTATTGGTGGGATGGCATGAAAAAAAATGTGGCTGAATTTGTCACCAGGTGTCTCACTTTTTTTTTTGGTTAAGGTAAGTATGTATTAACAAAAGAAACAAAAGCACAGGGGCATACCCCAGACAGCTTGGGAGGACAAACCCGCCTAGCAACAAAGCGAAAAGCTAAAAAAAGGGAAAAACCCCAGACAACTAGAGAGGACAAGCCCTCCTAGCAAAACCCGAAAAGCTACAAAAAAACAACATCATCAGAAAATGTCATCAGACATGTGCCAAGAAAGGTGAAGCCATTTATTATCATAAGATGGTTTCACCCTCGTAGTAAACTAGCACGAGTCAGGACAGTAAACACAATATCATAAAGAAGAGCACTGACAGGGCAATGGGTCAAATCATGCATGCGGGTATTCCTCTCCCTCTAAATGTAGTAAACTAAAGCAGCAAACATAATCCGAACAAAAATATGACACAACGAGGCATCGGTGAACTGATACATCCACTCAATAGTCTGCAACCAAACACAAGAACTCCAATCTACCCCACACATAGCCAGCACAGTAGTCCAAACCCGCGAAGAGAAAGAGCATTGGAAGAAAAGGTGATAAATATCCTCACTTGAACAACCACAAGGGATGCATCGCGAGCAAGAAGAGATACCGAAACTCATTAGACGATCCTAGGTACAAAGTCCACCCTGAATAGTCATCTACAGCAGAAACGAATGGCGCAGAATAGCTTTACTAACCCAAACAACTCGGTACCAGCGTATCAAAATGCCCTTTGTCCTCATCGCATTACAAGCGCTAGACACAAAAAACCTTACTCTACTGTCATCCTCCAAAACCAACTCCTCATCCCTCAAACAAGAAGGATCTGAAAGAAGGGATTGAGCCAACTCAACAAGGGATGCTAACCTAGCAGGAGGCCAACGCCAAGAAGATTCAGAGATAATAGTAGCAACTGTAGTCATCATATCCAAGCTAGAGTCATAAATAACTCTCTCACCCAACATATCCATAATCGGACCCAACAGATGCCAGTTATCAAACCACAGCAACGTCTTCTCACCATTCCCAATCATAAACCTCATTCTCCGACAAGCCCAAGAATGAAGCTCCAGAATCTTCTGCCAACTCCAAGTGCAATCTCCAGGACACAAACCTCCCAAAAGCTCCGACCTCGAAGAATGTAAGACTGAACCTAATTCGACCAGGAGGAGATCTGACTAGAGTAAAGAAACCATAAATGCTTAACAATAGCCGCTCTATTCCAAGTTTCCAATCTCTTAATCCCTAAACCCCCCTCTTTCAAAGGTAAACAAACAGTACTCCAAGCCACTCTCGCCTATGAAGAAGTAAGCTCACTACCCTTCCAAATAAAAGATCTGAGAGTCATCTATACCTTCCTAATAATAGACATAGGAAGAATGAATAAAGAAGACCAATAAACTTGAATAGAGAACAAAACCGAAATAATGAGCTGAAGCCGCCCTGCAAATGAAAGAAACCTGCTACTCCAACTCTTGGCACGCTTGACGATATGCTCAACAAGAGAAATACAATCTGAAGCCCGAAGCTTAGTAGAAATCAAAGAAACTCCCAAATAGCGAACTGGGAGAAAACCCTCTTGGAAACCCAACAAATGAATAAGCCGATCCTTTAAAGAATGAAAGATATCGGAGGAGAAAATATGACTCTTAGCTGGATTCGGGACCAATCCAGATAAACCCATAAACCACCCAATGCAATCCTTGATCAAAGAGACCGAGGGAGCATCTGCCTTATAAAAAATCATAAGGTCATCTGCAAAACAAAGATGAGTTAGTCTTTCTTTAGAAGATCGCCAATGAAACTTAAAACCCCGATCATGAGTTATAGTATGAAGTAAGCCCGTGAGAACTTCCATAGCCAAAACAAAAAGATAAGGAGAAATAGGATCCTCTTGTCGTAAACCACAGCCCCCGGAGAGAAAAAACCATTCAACTCCCCATTAATAGACACAGAAAACATAGTAGAGGTCATACACCCTCGACTCCAGCCCACCATTCTCTCAGGAAAACCAAAAGTCCGTAAAACCTCAACCATAAAATCCCAACAGACAGTATCATAAGCTTTCATCAAATCAATCTTAAGAGCACATCTAGGGGTACCACCACTCCGATGATATTCCTCACAAGTTCCTGACCGGAGTAAACACACGCGTATAACGCAAGCGCACGTATCGTTCAAGTAGTATAAAAAGTATCAATCCCACGAGGACTTAATACCTAAGCTATTAATTTTATGAGGTCAAATGATTACTAGTATCTAACAGGTTGTTTGATAGATTTGAAAAAGGTGACGATTCTAAATTTAAAAATAAGTAAATAAAATTGTTCGAAAGTAGGTCTAAGAAAGTTCACTATTAAAAACTATCTAGGGTTGTGATTTCTTCCAATATCATTTTAAAGATGAAGTGGTTATCTTATAGTTTGATAAAATATTGATTTATTAACCTGGAACACTAAATTATGTAAAAGCCTCTTCCGATGGTCAACTACAAATATCCAATATAACCCAATTGAACCATATGTCTATGTCAACCAAATTACCTGGATTCATTAAGATTAAGTTCCAATTATGGCTACCCCCGCCCGACAGGTATATTCCTAGCCTGTAAGGAAATCTATTAAAAGGTTATCTATCCTCAAGGAAGATCGTGGGCTATTGAGTCTAAGGTCTTAAACTTAAAATCCCTATGTCTAGTTCATTTTAAGTTTACCAGATCAATTTTATTAATGGCCAGTTAATAAAAAGCATTAAGATTAAGACTCAATAAATAAACCTTTATATTACCCAAACTATAATTTAACCCCTTATAAACCGGTGATATTGGATTTCATCACAACCCCAGAAATCTGGCTTAGTTACGACACATATTTACGAGTAGTAAAAATTTAAATAAAATAAAAGACATAAAGTAAATTCTGAAAATTAAATACTGAAAAGTAAATTGCTGAAAAGTAAAAAAAAAGTAAAAGTAAAAGTAAAAGTAAAAAAAAATAAAAGTAAATAACTGAAAGTAATTGCTGAAAAGTAAAAAAAAAGTAAAAGTAAAAGTAAAAGTAAAAAAAAATAAAAGTAAATAACTGAAAGTAAATTGCTGAAAAGTAAATTACTGAAATTAAATAAAGTAAAAGTATAATAAAAGAAAATGATGGGATTTGAGGATCAACTTTTATTACTACTATTTTAGATATATCCCTTAATATAATATATTAACTTTTCGTGATAATTACCAACCAGCCATATAGGCGGTATCCTGATTAAGTCAAATTAATAATTAATTACGAACCGACCAACCAGGCGGTATCCATACTTAGTCAGGTTAAAACCAATTTATAATTAATTTCCAACCGGCCAATATATCGGTATCCTCATTAAGTCAGATTTTAAATAGTTTATATTTTATATTTAAGGAAGATTAATCTAGATAGCAATAATAAAAGCTTTACCTTTTACCCCAGCAAAGGGGAGTTACCTCCTCATTGCTTGAAAAATAAAAACTGCAAAAGTAACGAAAGAAAAGGTTTGTGCGTAAAAGTAAATTGCGGAAAGTAAAAACTGAAAAGTAAAGAAAAGAAAGTGTGAAAGCAAAAATTAATTACTGGAAGCTGTAAATAAACAAACAAGATACAATCTTCTTATTTATTCATTAGGAATTTCAAAGAAGAAAGTATATATTTTACAAATGAAATAGCTTGGTATTTATAGGCAAAATTTTGCCTATATCAAATCATCCATCAAATTCTCCACCAAATCCATTATTAATTTCTCCACTAATTACTCCACCAAATCCATAATTGCTCCACTAATTGCTTATCTTATTTGGTGTTGATTTGATAATTTTTATTAATTATTTATTAATTTATATTTTGCTTTGAAAATGATTGATAATGACTTTAAGAATTACACATCACACACTTCTGGATGGTTCATCAATTTCGGTCATGAACTATTCAGAATTAGAAAATATTTTCTCTTTTAAAGTTGTAGATCTTTGCGTCTTCTTTATTCTGACACTTGAATCAGCTCAATCAGATATCCGAGTAAAAAGTTATGCCTAAAATACGACAGATGCGCAAAACTGGAATTCCCAAAACTGCACTTCGTCAAAACGCCCTTTCAAGTTTCCAATCTCCAAAATTAATATATCAAGTCCAATAATTGCCCTTATTTGACCCATATTTCATCCTAAATGATTTAATTGAGACCCGATATTATTTTATCTGCAAAATAAACTAAAACACATCAAAACGTTCATCAAACCCGAGAAACTAAACAAAATATTAAGTTAAGGGGCGGTAAATATTGATATATTTTCCGCTCATCACACCCCCAAACCTAACATTTTGCTAGTCCTCGAGCAAAACAACAAAATAAAATTAAAATTAAACTAAGCCACTTTCGTAGGGATCACGTTGCATTTAGCATATGCAACAAGCGTTTGAGATGCTTACAGCAACGATACCCACAACGTTTTAAAAAAGTAAAAAGATAATAAAACTAATGCACACAAAAGCAAAAAGACAAGAGAAAAGAGAATAAAGAAGTTAGTGACTAATCAGGTGAAACTTCTACTTCAAGTTACTAATAGTTTTCTTTCCTTCTAAATTACCGAATAAGTAAATTCTCCGATTATTTTTACCATTCTTCATATACACAGCCAACAAAATATTAAACAACTCATTTTTGCCCACAACAGTCATAAGTGCAGTTGATAAGAGAGTAATATTTTTGTCCTAAAGTTCTATCAGATTTCACACATTTTTGTAGCAATAGAATAATTTTCTCATTTTTCTGAATTTTTTTCTTTTTTTTCTATTCTATTTTTTTATTTATATACAATACCTTCCATGTATTTAGTGAGTGTTGGGTCGGTGACTCCCAAACCAGTTGGCTTTAGGGCACCAGGTGTTAAGACACCCCTACGGACTTAATTACTCAGACTTCAGATATATATATTTTTACAGCATCTTCGATCCATGTAACGAGCTTTGGGCCAGTGACTCCCAAACCAGTTGGATTTAGGGCACTAGGTGTTAAAACACCCTTACAGACTTAATAACTCGGATCTCATACGTTTTTTTTTTTTTTTTTTTTTTTTTACTCCATTGCTTTTTGAGATGCTTCCTCCAATTAAACTAGAGCACTGAATATTACAAACTTTTCAATTACAGCTCATGTCCGTATGTTACTATATATGTTGATAATATCTGTCAACTGAGCATATGAAGATCTATTTTAGTCCGTTTTAAGGAGAATTCACAAATTAAATAATTCAAAATGAAATAAACAAAAATTAACTTGTTTCGAAATAGGTTTGAGATACGTCTCAGGAGTGGAAACTCCTTACTCAGCTATCTCTTACCAATTTCACCTTTTTAGTCAAAACACAAAAACGCAAAATATTTTTGTAATTTTTTTGAAAATTTTTCAATTTTTTTTGTATGTTTCGAAAAATTTTGGACTAAAAATAAAAACAACACACAAACTAAAAACAAGGTACTGATCAACTAATCTCCCTCCCCAAACCTAAATGAGACATTGTCCCAAGTCTTAAAAAGTAGAAGAAGAGTTTAGAAAATAATACATGGTTAGCTGAAATTCTACTGGAAATTAAGGTTAAGATCCAGATTAATCCTACGCCTCTTACCACGATCGTCCTCAGACCAATTTATCTTTGAAAGAATAGGGTCAACTCGTGGTTCATAGGCTATGAGTTGGTCTATTAGTTCCGGAGCAGTTCTAGCAGTAAAGATGAGTTCTTTCAAAGGTTTTGACACGAACCCATTTCTCCGAGCATCATCAAGAAACACACAAAAAATCATAAAATCCATCAACGTTGAGCAATCCAATTGGTTTCTGGTGTATGTTCAGGTTCGCCTAAGATAGTACTATAAAAATTTCCTCCAATTACCCAAGCACCTGGCAAAGCAATAAAAGCATCAGCACGGTTAATCATTTCTACCAAACGTTCAGACATACCTGGCACGATCAGTTCTTCTCCGTTTGATGGTTCAATAAGATTTGCCTCTGCCAAGGGTTTTGGGATGATTCCCAAAACGTGACTGCCTCCTTCCTGTACAGCCTTTGAAACGATCCCCATAAGTCCGAGATTGCATCCGCCATATTTAAGTGCATATTCCTTGCAGCTAAGACTCGACCCAATTCCGTGCTGCTTCTACGTATTGTGGTTTAGTACCACACTACTACCGCAAACACACAGATGTTCTCAATTCGTCTTCTTGAAGTGGCTTCCATTTTTTTATGTATTTCTTTCTCAACTCTGGATGCCTTTAAAAGTGCAATGACGGGCTAAATTTATAGTACCTGAAAAGGGTGAGTAAAAATAGCACAAGTATCTTCCAGAGGACGATTAGTAGCGAAATAATATCGTGATAGTCAAAAAGGTCTGGATCATGTCGGAGAAAATAAAAGAAAACAACAAAACAAATTACAATTATTAGGAAAAGACAAAGAGATATAATATTCACAAGAAAAGTAATAGCTTGATTTACGTCTATGCGTCGGGGACAAGCTTCCCATCCAATTTTCTAATAAATTGGCAAACAAGGTCTTTTTGAGTCAGATTCCCGAGACTTAACAGTTGTCATTCTTTTTGAAATTGTGTATGTAATTTTCGAAAGGCTATGTGAACATATCCATTGGGATGCATCTCAAGATTTGAAGATATATCATCTAAAGACTCCTTACTCAAGCCATCCCTAATGAATTTAATTTTGTCTTCGCAATTATCAGACACCATTCCTAAAGAACGACAACGAGTATTGCAATTCCATCGTGCACATTTGTAACAAACACCCATTTACTTAGCTCTACGTTTCTTTGCATAGGTGCTTCTTCCAAAACCAGGCAGATGTGAAATAAAGTAGTTAGAAGACTCACCTGCCAATCAGACCCGTGCTTCAATTACCCAACGAATATCATTAGGAACACCATGGATTGTCAGTAACCTCATCCGTTCTAAGCGAGCTTTGTAAACTTTCATTAGAGATTTTCTAGGGAGAGAAGGAAATTGCTTGTGAAGATTTGCGAGAGCATCTTCCATCTTGAAATGACTAAACCTGCAAAAATTAAACACACAAAATTAAATCACACCAAATCACAATATACACACAAATTGCATGGGTTGCCTCCCTGCGAGCGCTAAGTTTAAAGTCGTCAGCTAGACTTTTACTTCTCGAACGTTAGACTGGATCTAAAAGTGTGACACTTTCTTTTTGTTGCTCAAATGATTCTCCCCAGTAGTGTTTGACACGCTGACTGTTAACCTTGAATGTGTTGTTGGTGTTAGGATCTAGTAACTCAACAGCTCCATAAGGTAAAACCTGAGTGATCATAAATGGACCTGACCACCTAGATTTCAACTTTCCAGGGAAAAGTTTCAACCTCGAGTTGTACAACAACATCTGCTGCCTTGGTTCCAACTGTCTATGCACTATTTTTCGGTCATGCCATTTCTTTGTCTTTTCTTTGTATAATCTGGCATTCTCATAAGCCTGTAGACGAAACTCCTCCAATTCGTTGAGTTGATGAAGTCGTTTCTCCCCTGCAACTTGTGAATCAAGATTCAACTTCTTCAGTGCCCAGTACGCCTTGTGCTCAAGCTCAACTAGCAGATGACACGCTTTCCCAAACACCAATCGATATGGAGACATACCAATGGGTGTCTTGTCAGCTGTCCTGTAGGCCCATAATGCATCATCTAGTTTTGTTGACCAGTCTCTCCTTTTGATCCAACGTTCTTTCTAGGATTCTTTTGATTTCCCTGTTTGAAACCTCAACCTGTCCATTTGATTGTGGATGGTAAGCTGTGGCAACCTTGTGAGTAACTCCGTATTTGGATAAGAGTGCATCGAAGTATCTATTGCAGAAATGTGAGAGCCACCATCACTGATGATTGCACGAGGTGTTCCGAACCGAGTGAAATATTCTTTTTCAGGAATTTGATCACGACTTTTGAATCATTGGATGGCAGTGCAATTACTTCGACCCTTTTGGAGACGTAGTCTACAGCAACCAGGATGTACATGTTTCCGAATGATGGAACAAAGTGTCCCATGAAATCAATACCCCATACATTGAATATTTCCACTTCTAGAATGTTTTACAACGGTCCTTCGTTTCTCCTGGAAATATTTCCCATTCTCTGGCACCTATCACATTGAAAAGGAAAACGATAAGCATCTTTAAAAAGAGTGGGCCAGAACAAACCTGATTGTAGGACTTTGGCTGTAGTTTTGTTTCCGCTGAAGTGTCTGCCATATGGTGATGAATGACAGTGCTATAAAACACTGTTGATTTCCTCATGTGGAACACATCGTCTCAGTAGTTGATCAGCACACCATTTGAATAGGTATGGCTCGTCCCGGACATAGTGCTTGACTTCTTTGAAGAACTTCTTCCGTTGCTGAGTTGTCCATTCCAACAGCCATTTTCCTGACACAATGTAGTTGACATAGTCATCATAGCAAGGGACTTCCTATTGTTTTATGGAAAAAAGATGTTCATATGGAAAAGTTTCTTTGATTGACAGATCTTTGTCAGTTGTTTCTCTATTCTCGAGCCTCGATAGATGATCTGCCACCTGATTCTCTGTTCCTTACCTATCTCTAATTTCCACGTCAAATTCTTGCAGAAGAAGTATCCAACGGATCAATCTGGGTTTGTCAACTTTCTTCGTGATCAGATATTTGATTGCTGAATGATCTGTGTAGACCACCACTTTGGGACCCAACAGATAAGAGCGGAATTTGTCAAAAACGTACACAACTGCGAGCAACTCCTTTTCGGTGGTTGTGTAGTTGAGTTGAGCTTCATTTAGAGTTCTGCTGGAGTAGTAAATGGTGTGAAAAATCTTTGCTTTGCGTTGTCCCAAAACTGCACCTATAGCAAAATCACTAGCATCGCACATCACTTCAAATGGAAGGGTCCAGTCTGGTGCTACAATGATGGGGGCGGATACCAGCTTCTGTTTTAAGATTTCAAAAGCTTCCTGGCATTCTTTGGTGAAGTTGAAAGGCACATCCTTCTCCAGAAGATTGCAAAGAGGTTTTGCAATTTTGGAAAAGTTTTTGATAAATCTCCTGTAAAAACCTGCATGTCCAAGAAAACTTCGAATACCTTTAACTGATGTTGGTGGAGGTAGTTTTTCAATTTTCTCTATCTTTGCTTTGTCTACCTCAATCCCCTTTTGTGAGATCCGGTGTGCAAGAAAAATGCCTTCTTGCACCATGAAGTGGCATTTCTCCCAATTGAGTACCAGGTTTGTATCTTCGCACCATTGTAACACATGTTCCAAACTTTGCAAACAATGATCAAAAGAATCTCCAAATACAGAAAATTCATCCATGAAAACCTCCATACTCTGCTCCAGCATGTCTGAGAAGATGGCCATCATGCAACGCTGAAATGTGGCAGGGGCATTACATAATCCAAATGGCATCCTGCGGAAAGCAAAAGTACCATAGGGACATGTAAAGGTAGTTTTCTCCAGATCTTCTGGTGTGATGGCAATCTGATTGTACCCTGAATATCCATCCAGAAAGCAATAGAACTCATGTCCTGCCAGTCTGTCTAACATCTGGTCAATGAATGGTAGCGGAAAATGGTCATTTCTCGTGGCTTTGTTCAGTTTCCTGTAGTCCATGCATACTCTCCATCCAGTCACTGTTCTTGTTGGGATTAGCTCATTCTTTTCATTTCTAATCACAATAATTCCTCCTTTCTTTGGTACACACTGCATAGGACTCACCCAACTGCTGTCTGAGATGGGGTAAATGATGCCAGCATCCAACCATTTGATGATTTCTTTCTTCACGACTTCCTTCATGATTGGATTGAGTCTCCGTTGATGCTCCACTGTGGGTTTGTACTCATCGTTCATTAAGATTTTGTGCATGCAAAATGATGGACTTATGCCTCGAATGTCTGCTATAGTCCAGCCAATGGCTTTCTTGTGCTCTTGTAACACTCTCAGCAACTTTTCTTCCTGCTCAAATGTTAGTGAAGAAGAAATAATAACAGGTAATTCAGAAGAGTTTCCAAGAAATGAATACCTGAGATGGCTCGGAAGTAACTTCAGCTCCAACTGTGGTGGTTCTTCAATCGAAGGCTTGATTCGATCTTTCTTTGGCAGTTCCAAACTTTCAACTGGTGGTGTTGCTTTGAATCGGAATGGTTTGTTAAGGTAGTTGATACATTCCAGGATTTCAGCATCTAGCTCGCTGTCAGACATGTTGGTGATGCAAGCTTCAAGTGTATCTGTGGGATTTGGCTCAGTATTTTGAACGATACTATCAACAACATCAACTCTGAAACATTCTTCTTCTTTTCATCGCTCGGGAATTTCATGGCTTTGAAAACATTAAAGGTCACTTCTTGGTCCTGCACTTTCATGGTTAGTTCTCATTTTTGCACATCAATCACAGTTTTACCTGTAGCCAAAAATGGTCTCCCAAGAATGATAGGTATTTCTTTGTCTTCTTCCATGTCAAAGATGATGAAATCTGCTGGGAGAATTAATTTGTCTACTTTCACCAACACATCTTCAACAACACCTCTTAGAAATGCAAGTGTTCGGTCAGCAAGTTGTAATGAAACTGAGGTAGGTATTGCTTCTCCAATCTGTAGTTTCCTGTAAATAGAAAAAGACATCAAGTTAACACTAGCTCCCAAATCACATAAAGCCTTACCGATGTAATGTTCTCCAATGGTGCAAGGAACTGTGAAACTGCCAGGATCTTTCAACTTCGGGGGAAGTTTCCTCTGAATAATGGCGCTGCATTCTTCTGTTAATGCTACTGTTTCGTAGTCTCCCAATATCCGTTTTCGTGAAAGAATGTGTTTCATGAATTTGATATAACTGGGCATTTCTTCGAAGGCTTCTGCAAATGGGATGTTGATGTGCAGCTTTTTGAAAACCTCCAGGAATCGAGCAAACTGCTTGTCCAGTTTGTTTTTCTGAAGACGCTGAGGAAAAAGGTGGAGGTGGAGTGATTTTTTCTTTTTCCTTTGCTTCTTTTTCCTTTGCCTCTTTTTCCTTTGCCTGTTTTTCCTCCATCTGTTGTTCAGCTTCTTTTGGAACTTATTCTTGGGACATCTTGATTCCAACATCTTTGTTGATTTCAGTACCGCTTTTCAAAGTAATGGCTTGACATTGCTCCTTCCCTCGGTTCCTTGGATTGGGTTCTGTGTTGCTGGGAAGATTACCTGATGGTCTGTAACTCTGAGCATTGGCCAGTTGTCCGATTTGATTCTCCAGTGCTTTGATGGAAGCTGATTGGCTCTGAAAGATGGCATCGTACTTTTTTAACTGAGCCAGCACTTCTGCTATTCATGGTTCATATTTCTGCTCCTGGCCTTTGTTCTGTTGCTGGAATCCCGGTGGTGGATAGTTCCGCTGTTGGCCTGAATTGTTGCTCCATGAAAAATTAGGATGATTCCTCCACCCTGGGTAGTAGGTGTTGGAATATGGATTGTTCCCCTGTCTGTTGAAATTGTTGACAAAATTCACCGTTTCTTCAAGTTGGTTCGACTCTGGTATTCCTCCATATGGTGAACTTGTGGATCCAGTGGTAAGAGTTTCCATAAATTTGCATATCTGATCTAGCTTGGTGTTGAATGCTGTATTGGCTCCACTTTCATAAATTCCTGCAATTCTTTGGATCATGCTTCTTTCTGTTGGCCACAAGGAATTGTTGTTGGCCATTTCTTCGATTAGTTCCCAGGCTTGATCTTCTCCTTTTGCCATTAAAGCTCCTCCAGCAGCAGCATCAATTGTGGTTCTCATTATTCCAAAAAGTCCATTATAGAATGTTTGGACTTGAAGCCATTTTGGAATCTCATGGTGAGGACATTTCCGGAGTAAATCTTTGTACCTTTCCCAAGCCTCGTAGAGGGATTCTGAATCTTGTTGTACAAAGGATGTGATATCATACCTCTGTTTTCCGGTTCTGGATGGTGGAAAGTACTTTGCAAGAAATTTGGTGGCTAAAGTGTTCCAAGTTGTGATAGAACCTGCTGGCAGTGAATATAGCCAAGCTTTAGCTCTATCCTTCAAGGAATATGGAAAAACACGCAGTCTCATTGCTTCTTCAGCTTCTCGGTTGTAATTGAAAGTGCCGCAAACTTCCAGGAAGTTTCTGATGTGGGCATTAGGATCTTTAGTTGCATTCCCCCCAAACTGAACTGACTGCTGAATCATCTAGATTCATGTTTTGATGTCACCTGCATTTGCTGGTAAGGGAGGAAGTACAATGCAAGAAATGAGTCTGTCAACCACCAGAATGGTTCTGTCTCGAATGGGAATTGGTGGTGCAACCTCCAAAGGTTCAGGTTCCATGAGCTTCTTGGCTTTCTCGCCTTTCCCTTCTCAACTGTCTGATGGTTCTTTCAATTTCCGGGTCAAGCGGTCGGAGTTCAAAGCTTCTGGTTCGTCTCATGAAGTTTCTGAGAACCTGAAACACAAAAATAATAAGTAAAAAGAAATTTAGATACAAGTAAAGGTATCTAACCCCTAAACTAATAGTAAAAGATAAATAAGTCCCCGGCAACGGCGCCAAAAACTTGACCGGCGTAAACACACGCGTATAATGCAAGCGCACGTATCGTTCAAGTAGTATAAAAAATATCGATCCCACGAGGACTTAATACCTAAGCTATTAATTTTATGAGGTCAAATGATTACTAGTATCTAACATGTTGTTTGATAGATTTGAAAAGGTGGCGATTCTAAATTTAAAAATAAGTAAATAAAATTGTTCGAAAGTAGGTTTAAGAAAGTTCACAATTAAAAACTATCTAGGGTTGTGATTTCTTCCAATATCATTTTAAAGATGAAGTGGTTATCTTATAGTTGGATAAAATATTGATTTGGCTGTAGTTTTGTTTCCGCTGAAGTGTCTGCCATATGGTGATGAATGACAGTGCTGTAAAACACTGTTGATTTCCTCATGTGGAACACATCGTCTCAGTAGTTGATCAGCACACCATTTGGAACACTAAACTATGTAAAAGCCTCTTCCGATGGTCAACTACAAATATCCAGTATAACCCAATTGAACCATATGTCTATGTCAACCAAATTACCTGGATTCATTAAGATTAAGTTCCAATTATGGCTACCCCCGCCCGACAGGTATATTCCTATCCTGTAAGGAAATCTATTAAAGGGTTATCTATCCTCAAGGAAGATCGTGGGTTATTGAGTCTAAGGTCTTAAACTTAAAATCTCTATGTCTAGTTCATTTTAAGTTTACCAGTTCAATTTTATTAATGGCCAGTTAATAAAAAGCATTAAGATTAAGACTCAATAAATAAACCTTTATATTACCCAAACTATAATTTAACCCCTTATAAACCGGTGATATTGGATTTCATCACAACCCCAGATAACTGGCTTAGTTACGACACATATTTACGGGTAGTAAAAATTTAAATAAAATAAAAGACATAAAGTAAATTCTGAAAATTAAGTACTGAAAAGTAAATTGCTGAAAAGTAAAAAAAAAAGTAAAAAGTAAAAAGTAAAAAGTAAAAAGTAAAAAAAAAAAAAAAAGTAAATTACTGAAAGTAAATTGCTGAAAAGTAAATTACTGAAATTAAATAAAGTAAAAGTACAATAAAAGAAAATGCTGGGGTTAGAGGATCAACTTTTATTACTACTATTTTAGATATCTCCCTTAATATAATATATTAACTTTGCGTGATAATTACCAACCAGCCATATAGGCGGTATCCTGATTAAGTCAAATTAATAATTAATTACCAACCGACCAACCAGGCGGTATCCATACTTAGTCAGGTTAAAACCAATTTATAATTAATTTCCAACCGGCCAATATAGCGGTATCCTCATTAAGTTAGATTTTAAATAGTTTATATTTTATATTTAAGGGAGATTAATCTAGATAGCAATAATAAAAGCTTTACCTTTTACCCCAGCAAAGGGGTGTTACCTCCTCATTGCTTGAAAAATAAAAAATGCAAAAGTAAAGAAAGAAAAGGTTTGTGCGTAAAAGTAAATTGCGGAAAGTAAAAACTGAAAAGTAAAGAAAAGAAAGTGCGAAAGCGGAAATTAATTACTGGAAGCTGTAAATAAACAAACAAGATACAATCTTCTTATTTATTCATTAGGAATTTCAAAGAATAAAGTATATATTTTACAAATGAAATGGCTTGGTATTTATAGGCAAAATTTTGCCTATATCAAATCATCCATCAAATTCTCCACCAAATCCATTATTAATTTCTCCACTAATTACTCCACCAAATCCATAATTGCTCCACTAATTGCTTATCTTGTTTGGTGTTGATTTGATAATTTTTATTAATTATTTATTAATTTATATTTTGCTTTGAAAATGATTGATAATGACTTTAATAATTACACATCACACACTTCTGGATGGTTCATCAATTTCGGTTATGAACTCTTCAGAATTAGAAAATATTTTCTCTTTCAAAGTTGTAGATCTTTGCGTCTTCTTTAATTTGAAACTTGAATCAGCTCAATCCAATATCTGAGTAAACAGTTATGCCCAAAATACGACAGCTACGCAAAACTGGAATTCCCAAAACTGCACTTCGTCAAAACGCCCTTTCAAGTTTTCAATCTCCAAAATTAATATATCAAGTCCAATAATTGCCCTTATTTGACCCATATTTCATCCTAAATGATTTCATTGTGACCCGATATTATTTTATCTGCAAAATAAACTAAAACACATCAAAACATTCATCAAACCCGAGAAACTAAACAAAATATTAAGTTAAATGGGTGGTAATTATTGATATATTTTCCGCTCATCAGTTCCTGGCACAATAAAATATTATCGCTAATACGCCACCCCGCAACAAAAACATATTGATCAGAGCTGACCACTGAAGGAAGGACTATTTTAATCTGATTCATAATAAGCTTGGAAATACACTTATAAATAGTTTTACAGCAGGAAATTGGATGAAAGTCCTTAACCTGGGAAGGGTTGGGGATTTTCGGAATCAAAGCAATAGTCGTGGCATTAACCTACTTCAAGAGACGACCAGAACAGAAGAAAGTAAGAATAGCACAAAGAACATCATCCCCATAATACTCCAAGTCTTCTTAAAGAAACCTGAATTAAACCCGTCTGGGCCAGGAGCCTTATTGTCCTTCAGAGAAAACAAGACAGACTTAATCTCCTCATAAGAAACCCCCGGGAAAGTGTCTCCCTCTGCTCAACAGATACATACTTAGAAATAGCAGAATGGAGAATTTCAAATTCTGATCCCCAAGGTTGAGCCATTGAACACGAGATTTCTGTCTATTGAAGCCCTCCTCAGCCCGACTCAAATCACCATACCATAAAGAAAGTCTTGCTTCTTCTGAAAACAAAGCAGGGTCACTAGGGCTATCCTGTAAAGCACACTGCACCCTATCCAACTCCCTCCTAATCTCCAAGACCCTACCCGAAAGATTAGAGAAATTCTCAACATTAAATTTCTTCAAAGCCACTTTAACACTCTTCAACTTACTACACAAATAGAACATCAGAGTACCAAAAACATCAATATCCCAAGCCCTAGCCATAACAGAGAGGAAATCAAAATGATCAGCCCAAAAATCAAAGAATTTGAAAGGAATTTTCCTCTTCGGGAGCTCAGCAAGCTTAACAATCATATGAGAGTTATCCGAAATCCGAGGGGGAATAAACCAGGCGACCGAACCCGGGAAGAGTCACTCCTAAGAAGAGTTAGCGATAACACGATCAAGCTTACACCGAATAGGAGAGTGGACCTGCTTATTAAACCATGTAAAATAGAAGCCAGAAAACTGAAGATCATCCAAACCAGCCTGACGCAAGCAGCAACCCAAATTATCTTTCCATGACGGCTACGACAAAGACCCACCACTATGCTCAACTGATGTGCGTATGGTGTTGAAATTGCCCATAATTAACCATGGAGAATCATCAAAGTCACTACCACAAGTAATCAGGTCAGCCCATAGCTCACGACGTTTCTCATAGTCACACTCACCATAAACCACATAAACCACACAGCTCTAAAACCCAGAAACATGAGACACACGACAATGTAACACTTGAGATGAAGAACGAATAATGCTCACATCAATGTCACTAGGATTCCAACAAACCCAAATACGACCAAATGAAAGAACATTTAAATGGCTAAAGAACTTCCAAGAAGGATTTATTGCTCGAGAGACAATCACAAAATTAATATCTTTTACCTTGGTTTCAACTAAATCACAAATAGAAAGCTTCTCATCACAAAAAAACCTTCTAACTTCAGCTTGTTTCATAGGGTCATTGAGACCCTGAATATTCCAGCAACCAAAAATCATAAGAAATGATAGGAAAGAATAACCCACCCAATCAAATCAACGTTGTCTATCCCCTTTTGGAGACTGCCGTTTCTAACTCCTTTTACCTCCCGAACCTTTCTTAGATTTGTTACCATAAACCAATTTCTTTATCTCCAAAGAATCTATAGCCTTAATAGCCAAACTATTATCATTGGGAAGGGTTTAATCATAAACCCCAATAGGCGGAATCTCAACTAAAGCAGCATCAGGAAGATCATTGACAAGCAGTGATGTAATAGGAGAACATTCACCCTCCTCTCTCTTACCCTCAGCCTCCACAAGAACTTCATTAAACGTATCAACTAACATATAAGAAACTATCGTAGTCGGTTCCAAACTCTTAGAAAAGCACTCACCCAGAACAAAAGCCCTGTCAATGGTATCACCCGGAGTCACTTTCCCTCTCGAACTAATGGGAGTGGTCAAAGTCGCTTCTTTACCTCTCTTCTTCTTAGAGACCGAAATCCAAGCACCCTCATTGTCCTTAACCGCCTCAACCGTAACAGTTGTACCCGTAGCAGGAGTGGAGGGCTTAGGAACCCAAGACTGAGAAGGCTTGTTATCCTCTCTACTATGAGCCTTCCCAGGGCAGAAGATCAACGAATGACCAAAAACCTCACAAGTAGTACATTTCACAGGAACCCACTCAAATTCAGCCCTTACTTGTAACCGAGTACCATTAGGACACTATAAATCAATATCCTCCACAAGGGGGTTCCGAGCATCAATTTCAACATATATCGAGCAAAACTGAGCCGTTTCCTAGAAAAGGTAATATGGTCAGCACTGAGAGGTCTACCCACCGCACTAGCCACACAACTAAGTCCATTCGCAGTCCAAAACTCAAAAGGAAGATGATAAAGTATAACCCACATCAGAACTTTAAAGAGGTACACCTAAGTCAAAGGTAAACCCGGTTGCTAAAGCCTGAGAACCAACGGCCTATTGGCCATATGCCACGGGGCTTTATCCAATATCGCATAGGCTTATTGGAAACTATCAAATTTAAACAGGAAGAACCCATTGTCAGAGGTCAGAACCTCCCGCAAGCCAAGCCTCCCCCAAATTTTGTGAGCAATAAAGTTTACAATTTGGAACGGTAGTCTTTTCCCCACAAAATACCCAACTAAAGTGCTACGCCAGAAGACACTTCATTCTTCAGCAACCTCCAAAGGAGGACACACTTTAACCCTTCCATCAATAACATTTGGTTGAACATAATGTAATGAAGTAGAGATATTTACCGGATCAAGAGTATCTACTCGGTTGGAACCACTAAACGCTTTAGTATAACTCTAAGTACGTACAGATCCATTAGAACCATTCAACACACTAGTATAGCTCAAAGCACCTTCAGATCCTACGCCCCTAAACCCCGGACGTGTCAACACTTCAGTACCCAAACAATTAGCATTAAGAGGAACCGTCACAGCCTTAGGGCCACCAGCAGAAGCACTCATACACACGGTATCACCAGTCACTGCAATATGAGCATAATCATAAACTACCGCAGCAACACCAGCCCCTCTAGAATCAGTCCTAAAAATAGAACATTGTCCCATGACATATCCTGAATCGGCCACAACAGTACCAAGATTGCGCACCAACTCCTCACCAGTAGGGTGGTCAACAAAGACAGAAACAGGCTCAGACACAGCCTCAACACCACTAACAATAGAACTCATACACACAGCTTCACTAATAACTACAGCAGGAGAGTCACACTTAGCCGTAGACAAAAAAGTCCTCCCAAAACCAGTCGTTGAAACAACCTCAAGTACCACAGCAGCACAAGACTCGGCCATGAAAGCCTCAACAATGCCTAGTGACTCCTTACCATCAAGGAACTCAGCATAAGCACAACCAGGCACAGACCATACCTCACAACCAGTAACAACACCTACACCACAGATACTGTAGGGGTTTTATGGCGATAATCCGATAATACAGCAGAATCGTGGCAAATCAAAATTGTCTGATTTCAAAATTTTTCTTGAATCAATCAAATAAACTTATTTATTTAATTATCCAATTATTAAATTCTAAGAAATTACACAAGAAATCAAATTTTTTAGTAATTACCGAATTGCCCCACAACTTTACAAATTGATCATTTTAGTCCTAAAATTGTCAAATACAATTTTGGATGATTCTAAATAATTTTTAAAATTATTTCCAACAAGTCCAACTCATCAAAATCAGATTGCAACAAAATCCCCTATTTTAGTCAAATTGCCGAACACACACAGAAAAATTCAGATTTTGCAATTTAGTCATTTTATGTTCAAAACATGCCAAGATCAAATCCAATCAACCCAAAAATTTATATGCATCATATGCATACTACAATACATCACATATATGAAAAGCCCAAAATTTGGAAAGGGGTAAGAACACTAATTTTACAATTTCATCAAATTGACCAATATTACCAAATCTCTAAAATCCAACACTTTAATTCATTCTTTTCCACAACAAACAAGTCTCACCACTTTGAAATAACTCTAGAACAATTCTAGGTCACCAAGGAGTGGTTCAACAACTCTAGAATGACAACTTGATTATCAAATAATCAAAAGAGAGCTTATGAAACCATTTCAAGCTCACTTGGAAACCATACATTCATACATCTTTCATTCAAGTTCATAATCAATTAAAACACAAACTATAAGTAAGGAGACAACATCAAAGCAACACAAGTTGAAGCTAATCATGTTAGAAACATTTTTTATGTTGAAGACTTTAAAGAGAAACTTACAAAAACTAAGATTTTCCAAGCTTTCTTCTTTAGCCTTCAAGTCTTTTTCTCTCAACTCTTTTGTGTTTATTTTTGTGACTTATGAAAACCTAAACCTAATGAAATGAAACAAAACAATACATACTTCACAAAAATAGCCCTTGGCCAAATTTGGAAGCAATATTAATATATAGATATTATTTTGGTTTCATTTAAAGTTTACTTTATAAACTTATTAAAATGATCATTACAACTTTAATGAATTATTCAACAAGTCAAAAAACGAAACTAAGCATTTCCATAAATATCAAAACTTTAAGATATTTATATTTTTAATTAATTTAATTATTTAACAATTAAATAATTATTTAAATAAAAATATTTTAAATATATGTATTATATTTACATTAAATATCCAAATACATATATATTTATGATATTAGTCAAATATCTCAATTTGATAATTAATTAATGTGTATTTGATAAAATCTATCATTAAATGCAAATACACAAAAATTAGGAAATGACTATTAGGTTCATTCGCATTAGTTTTTCATTTAACCTTTAAACGACTTATAAATAATCAGTATTATTCATAAATATTGCCCTAGTGCTCTACGAGTATATTTCACTAGTGAGACTCTCTAGATTCAGGTATATTCGTCAGGAAATCTAATTTCGTGTCCATAATTTACCCACCCGTAAATTATGAAGACCACAGATAAACTCGCTGAATCCTACAGGTCGAGGTCATGGCAAATGTATAATTCATCCGTCACAGGTATCCAGATATATCTCAGAGAAATAGATGTAAACGTCAAATCTCTATAAACACTTAGAACTGACTTCTAAAGTGTACCACGGGCCCATGGCTTTTATCTGATTGCTAATCATATATGGACTATCTATGCTCTATACACAAAACTAACAGATCCTATCTCGACAAACACAGGATACCCTGAGGATCTGTCCACACCCAACGAACAAGCGGAGGTTTGATCTAAATAGATCGGTGATGTGACTGCCATCTAAGTGTGGAAGATGTCTCATGTGCCCACAATGGTATCTGGAGTTGAAGAATCGCAAATGCTACTCAAACCGAGAAGATTCTTATTGACGTTGGTGTACCATCCATTAAGAATCTTCAGTGAGTTGTTCAGTGTTTATCCGCTATAAACACCTACACGTCTATACGAGTCCCCAAGACTCATGGTTCATTGAGAAACCATTGGAATCATATATTCCAGTATACAAACATAAATAATCACGGAATTTTCATGAATCCGGTCTCAACGAGTTTACTTTACTGACCAAGTAGTGTAAACCTTGACCAGAAACTTTTTGAGAATGACAACGTCATGATACAACTCAATGTCAGTTGCGACGCTTTTGCAACTATATCATTACTAATCATCCTAAGGTCTATTACATCTTTACCATATAAGAAGATATATTATATTATAGAAACTGCTCATTTTATTCATAATAAAATATTTTACAATAGTATTTTCTAGGAAATACAACCGGGAAATGGCGCTCTGAGCACCAACCCCAACAAAATCTCCCACTTGCTCTAGTCCCAATATCGATTGTATCTTATACCCATCGACTCCACATGTTTATCAAATAACTTCAGAGATATGGCCTTCGTAAGCGGGTCTGCTACATTATCTTCACTCGGTACCTCACACACGAAAATATCCCCTCACGACACAATCTCTCGAATGATGTGGTACTTTTGTACCACATGCTTCGACTTTTGATGCGCCCTCAGTTCCTTTGCTTACGCAATGGCTCTAGTATTTTCACAGTATAACAGAATCGCATTCTCGATACTTGGGACAACTCTCAATTCTGTGATAAAGTTCCTAATCCATATAGCTTCCTTTACAGCTTCAAAATCTGCAATGTATTCCGCCTCTGTGGTGAAATCTTCTTTTGACCTTTGTTTGGAACTCTTCTAGCAAACTGCACCTCCGTTAAGGGTAAAGAGGAATCCAGATGTAGACTTTTTATCATCGGGATCCGATTGGAAGTCGGAATCCGTATACCCGTTAACTTGCAGTTCACTTCCTCCATAAATTATCAACTTATCCTTATTACCTTTAAGATACTTCATGATAGTTTAATGGCCATCCAATGGTCATTGCCTGGGTTGGACTGATACCTATTGGTTACACTAACAACAAAACTGATATCATGCCTAGTATATAACATGGCATACATTATGCTACCCAAACACGAAGTATAAGGTTGGTTAGACATTCTTGTTGGATAATATGACCCATAGCGTCACTATTTGCACAGATCATTGTGTTGTTGTAGCAAATTAACTATGTAATAAGGAAATTGCACTCTCATCGTTTGTGATTAGATCACCATAGATATATAAATGAAGAGAGGTCCCTATGATTAGTTCCTGGATTGAGATGATATGAGACAGTATCAGTCCACGAAGGATTAATCATTAAATATCCCTAGCCGTAGTATTATCGAGACTGGACATCGATAATGCGGAATAGGCTAGTATTGCACTTGTGCGCATTGTGAGGGCACAACGGCATAGTTCTCATATATATAAGTATTGGATACTTGTGCAAGTGCGATAGGAGGTCGTTTGTTTCAACGATGGTACGGGAAACAGCTTCGCTCTGGATAGACCCTTCGGAATCCCATTGGTATTATGACTAGGTGTCTATGGGAGGCCGAAATCAAGGTAGGTGTGTATAGTCTTAACCTGAGACTTGCATCGCTAATACTTACGACAATCGGTAAACTTTGGTTTTGGTGGTGGGGGATCTTAACTGGTTTCTGTTTTCACCTCTTCTGGTTTATCAGAGAATCGTAGTGTATTGGATGTGATGTCAAGACGGAAGTGTCACTCCAGTCGTAATGGAGATGATGTCACGCAGGATACGGTATTAGTGCTCTTAAAGTGATGCGCATCCAATCGTGATATTATGGCCAGGTCATGAATATCCGATTATAGAGACTAGTTACCAGACATCCGATATGTGTTTCGGACGGGGCAGACACTTATCCAGCCCCAGCCCTAGCACGTGATTATCCGATACTGGGCCGATACGCACAATACAATTGTATACTACGCTTGATACAGATCTAGATATTCTTTGATGAATATGTCCGGAGAACTTGGGAAGACTTGGTGCTTTGCTAGGAGTCGACCTTGTCTCGTAAATCTAGAGGTAGAACGTAGTACTTGGTACGTACGTGATTCGGGCACTCCGACGACCGTATTTACTGCCAGATTATCCGGGGATCTCATGGGTCGCTTCCCGATAATCCACCGATGACGCACAACTCGCACTCTTGAATAATCTGGGATTATAAAGAAGAGAGAGAGAAAATTAATCTAGGATTAATAACGGAGATATTTTATCCGGGATAAAATGTCGTCTAAAGAGAGAGAACGATTAATTTGGAATTAATCGATGAATTAATATATTCGATATATTAAATGAAATTAGATTTCGACGCGGAATTAAAATTAGATTTTAATTCGGGCAAACGAGTTAATTTAGAATTAATTCGTTAGCGACGTAAATAATAATTTCGCCAGGCGCAATTATTTAAATTCGATTGAATTAACGTCGCGACGTAAGCTCGGTATTTCGGAAATATCGAACCCGAACGCGTGAGTGCACGTGGGCCCACTTTCATTTGGAAACGTGTGGGGCCCACATGACACATGACATGTCATTGTATGTATTATTTTATTGATAATGCATTGCATGTTGATAGTGTAGATTGCACTCAATGTCATTGCATGGAGTTTGAGTGTTTGACACTCTAAGCCATTGCATGTTATGTGTCATAATTTTATTATTAATTTAATGAAAATTATGGCATAAATATAAATTGATTTTTGGTAAATCATTTTAAGACAATACACAATTCAAACTCTCTCATTCTCTCTTCTCACTCACGCCAAACTGAAACATGTACTGGTTTTGGAAGCCAAAAACCGTGAGCAGGGAAGCAAGAGTTGGGTTTTCATGGTGAAAACCGCAAGTGCTAGCACACTACGAGTCTTGCGAAGGTGGTAGGGAGGTTCACCCATGAGCCGGGATCCATTGGACGAAGCTCGGAGCTCCGTTTCTTCACTCAATTTTCTGTTTTGTAGGACAGTGGACTGTTGCAGTGGTGAGATCAAGGCAGTGCGTTTTTGGGCTTGAATCGTCTCAAATCGACTCTACCGATCAATGTGAGTATTCCGCTACCTCCGTTGATGTGTTCACACATAATTCATGTCTTGTTTGATCTTGGGACCTTAGAATAAACCAACAATGGCATCAAGAGCTAATGTTGCAAGCATGAAATTTGTAGGGTTTAAAATTTGGGGTAACTTGTTTTGAGCATGATTTGAATGAATTGAATGTTTGAGTATGTTTATAACATGTTTAAATTCATTTTGGTTGGACTAATTTGATGAAAAATGATTTGGAATTATTTTCCCCAAATTTTGCATCTTGGCCGAATATGTGACCAATATTGGGTATTTTGATTTTAAGCATGATTTGGTTAAATTGATTAATTGAGCATGTTTAAATGATCTTTAATTGAAGATTGATTTGATCAATTTCAACAAAATGTGATTGGATCAATTTTGCCCAAATTGGAAGTGTTGGCCGAATGTGTGATGTGTTTGGAAACTTGGAATTTTTTCATTTTAATTCATTGGATGAGTTATAATGATAAAGGATGATGTTAATTTAAGATTGAATTGGATTTAATTTAAATTGAACAAAAACCCTAAATTCCTTATGTTGGCCGAATCTATAATGCCCTAATGTCTTGGTGTTTGGTTTGTGACATTGGATGTGTATGAAATCAAATCGGATGGTGATTTGATGTCGATTGTAGGTTCGATTGGATCGAAACCAAATCGGACACAAAATCCCTTCCTTGGCCGAGAGCATTGAAGCATGTAAATGGATTTGATTTTTCATTATGTGTGTTTGACATGTGATAATGAATTGAATATGATTAATAAGACTAATTTGGTGTTTTTAAAATGTTGATTTAGTTGATTAATCATATAATGCACTTTTGGTAATTAAATTGTGAAAATTGGATTTTTGGATTTAATTAATTGGGCCTAATTTTGGAAATTAGAATTTAAAATTGTAATTGGGCCTATTGGGCTTGATTTATCAAGTTTGGTTTAGGCCAAGTGGATTGGATCCAATTGGGCCCAAAACCTTAACCAAAAAGCCCAATGCGGCTAATGAACCTTTTATGTTCAATTGGGCCTAATGGGCCAAGATTGATTTATGGGCTTATGGGGTAAATCCCGGATTGGACTTTGGTTATCGGTTTGACCCGAGTTGACCAAAAGTCCACGCCTTAAGAAATCAATCAAAAGCCCATTGGACTTTAATTGAATTGACGTTGGACGTTAATCGGTCTTTGAGACGCGTTACGATTAGATTTGGAATTTAAATCGTAAAAGGTTTATTAAATAAAAGTGTAATATTTAATTTTGAATTGAATAGTGAATTAGTATTAAATACATGTTAAATTAGATTAATGATGTAGTTTAATTTAATTCATGAATTCGTACTTTGAGTACTTATTCGCAAAAACGAGTTTGACTCGAACAAAATCAAATCGTTGTTTGAACATTGGATGATCACTTAATTATCAGATTAATTAATTTGATTGATTGATTGATAACATGCTTATGTGTGTGAATACGTGGTTGTGTTGAATGAATAATGTATATCGGATGGATATTAGTCGGGTGGGCAATTTTAGAAATTGTTGTAATAAATTCGATTTATTAAATTGGACCTGCGTGTCCAGCCTTATCACCTTCTTTCTCTTTGTATTCTCTTCTCACCTATTCCCCTCTATATATATGAGGTTTCTTTAGAAGTGTAGTGTAACGGGTAGAAGTAGTACAAGTGCTAGCTTGAGTGAGAAAGGGAGAGATTTGATCTAGGATCAATGTTTAAGTATCCATCCGCATATCATTATTATTTTATTTCATACTCGCTTTATTATGTGTTTAGAATGCATGTTTAAGGGTGTATGATGATGAGACCTTAATAAAGATAATTAAATTGGTAGCCAATTTGCACGCGAAAAACCCTCATTAAATATCATGCGTTTTTCTTCCATTGAGTGATTCTTACTCAAGATCCGAGATTGGCAGGGGTTGTTGGCCAAAGTCAAGCCCTTGTCCATCAAAGATGTGTTTTAATCACGAGGCTTTGTTCTATATCGGTGTCGTGTCCAAGTTGGTTTGTTGGCCAAAGTCAAGACCACTTCTTGTCCATTGACATTGATTACGAAGCCTCCATGGTCAATGGGTCCGCGCTTGACTGGGATCATCAGGTTTGTTGTGCCAAAGCCAAGGCCTAGTTGATTCAGAGGAAAAAGGTTAGGGTATATATATTGGATATATAGGCATATATAAGATATATGTTTAGGACTTGGATGTCCACCTAACCGGATCTAGGAATTGGATGAGATCCAATTGATCTTAGAGATCTACCTAGTTAATTATCATACAATTTGTTGGCCAAAGTCAAGATTGTGTGATATTTAACGGGATCCTAGCCCACTAGGAAACACGGTTTCCCGAGTACTCGACAGAGGGTTAGAGGCTCGACGAAAAATAGTGGGAGGCAAGTATTGAATTTGCAACATTCGTTCGAATACTCGAAACACGCTCATTTTATTTTACTCGTCATATTTATTAAAAGTATTAGTTGGACTAATATTTTATGTTGTTTTAAAAAAAAAAAATATATAATATATATAGTTGGACTATATACAAACTCATTCAATATATAGTTGATTTTGTAATTGGATTATAGTAATCAATATAATTGAATTAAATGATAGTTGATTTTATAATGGGATTATAGTAATCAATATTAAAATTATAGTTGATTAAATAATTGGATTATTGTAATCATTATAATAAATAGTACCTTAATAATTTGATTAAATAGTTGGACTATTAAAATCAAGTAAAGAATTGAAAGGTTGAATATTTAAAATATATAATCATTGGATTAAATGTTTTAAATGATTTAATTTTCTATTGGGAATCATAATAGGTTAATTTATTTGATAAAATAACTTATTATTACTAAGCCCATAATTAAGCAAATAGTAGAGCATAAAGTCTTTGGAAGATTTATGTGATGATGACTTTAGTGCTTAATTAATATACTTATAATAAATCTATCTTTAGATTTAAAAGTATTAAAGTTGCAATTAATAATTCTTGGAGAATTAATTGACTATTCTAGTGGAGAAAAAGTCAAAGTTTGCAATTGGGCATGTTGCACAAGGTGCACATCATTTCGATATTCTAAAACCTAGGCTTGGCCAAAGGTTTGTGAAATATTGAAAAGGTAATTGACATATCCCAAAGTGACTACCATTTGGATATGGAAGACACGAAGGAATTAAAGAAAGGGCGAGGCTCTAACTTTAAAATATTTGTCAAAGTTATGTTCACTAGTAGTATTAAAATTGGATTTTAAATACTTAGTGTGGTACATAAAATATATGTATTGACGTTCAGAATCCGCTGTGAGCTGGATACTGGCTTCAAGCCGAGATTTCTCTGCGAATCGGAAACGGGACGAAAGTCGCTGTTTCGACCGTAGATACCTAAGTTTAGAAACTACCCTTTTGGGTATGTATTTAAATTAGGAACTGTTCATAATGTAACTAGTTTATCTAGAGTCATTATCTCTATATCAGTGTTTAATCCATTGCGGATAAAACCTTTATATTCTAGAACACTAAAGTGTTTCAATATATAAAGATGATACTGAGATAAATACATTGGATGTAAATAACAGAATTTATATTTTGAATATAAATAAAATCTCAAACATATAAAATGACAAATAAATAGCTCAAATTGATTTGATCAATGGAGACTTATTTGTGGCATTATTGTCTGGGACACAATTAAACAAGACTCGTATATCCACACTTTTGAAGAGTGGGTACTAGGACTGATTTGACGTTCAAATAAGGTCTACAATCTAGTTTATTAAACAAGACTCGTATATCCACACTTTTGTAGAGGGGTACTAGGACTGATTTGACTATTCAAATAAGGTCTGCGAATCTAGTTTATTAGGTAAAAACCTAAAATACTATTTACTTGGTAATAGTAAAAGGGCCACCGATCTGTTAGCCCTATTCATGGTGAAGTAAGTGGGCCCATATCTAGCTAGGCTAGATGTGAACATGAATATTTCGTGACCTTAACGGATGTGACATCACGTTGTGGTTATGTGTTTCTTTTGAAGAACACAGATCGGAAACTTTAGAGTTTCGACACGAAGTAGACAAACAGATCGGCTATAGTATTATTCCGCCACGGTGAAACCGTAATGGAAAATACTTAAGCAAGTAAGTTTCATATGTAAATGAAAGAAAACGGTATTCTTTCATATGAGGACTCCTCCCGAGACACGTCAGTTAGACGGTGTGTCCAAATCAAAAACCGAATTTTTGTTGGACATGATAAGGTTTATCACGAGTCGCTCTGAGCTACTGTTTCCTTCAACAAGATATGTATTAACAGTGCAAAACTTATTTAGCATAAGGTTCCATATAAATCTGTTTGACAGATATCATATAGGATATGAACAGGGAAGAAACGAGGTTTCTCATTCCTGATAAATTGGGTATGCCAGGCATAGCGTTTGGATGATACCAAACTAAGGACCCAAATTGGATAAAGTGCCAATATAGGTTATCTTAAGGGAAACCTTAAATATAGTACTTGTAAATCCCACATGAGAACAATATAATGTTGCTCACCATGCGGTTTTCCTGAGAGGAATACCGATATGCAGTGGTCAGTGGGAGGATAGTGATACTCGATGAAAATCGGAGTAATACTGATCAAGGCACGAAGTCCTTAATGGAACACAAATAGTTCATCTATGATGAATCTATACCATTAATCTTCAAATACACAAGAAACTAGTAGATCGGATAGAGTCAGAAAACAACCTAGGGTATGGGTTTCTGATCTCACCCCATAAAGATGTCAATCTTATGGTGGTGTACCATCGACTACGTTTTAGAGGAAGTGATACGAGGTATCGACTCCCTGTTATGGCAAAGTGCCATGAGTCCGAAATGGATTCCATGTATAACAACTATGTTTGGATACTAGTTGTTGTACCACAAGGCGTTGTGCCTATGGTACATTAAACGTCTTCAAGGAAGACATACATGGAAGGCAACATACCAACGTGCAAACCTAGGTTTTGACGGAAAGGTAGCGTTATCAACATTATGTTAATAACGGTTCAACCTTTTACCTGTTGCCATGATAAATCCATTTTGAAGATGCTTGTTGATAACTGTATATTTCATTGATGAAATATGTCAGTTACAAATCAAAATCGCTTTCCTGAAAAGGAAACCTTTTGGAGGATGTTACAACATCCTGGCGATTTTGTATAACCGACAAACCAGGTTTGCGGGTTATTCGATCCATGTTTGGATGATGATGCAAGCATAAGGTTCTTGGAACTGTCGTTTTGAAATAATCATAATGGTTTATGATTTGACTCAAAACGAAATAATTCTTGTGTATATAAGGAGGTTAGTGGGAGAGCGCACTGACAGTGAAATTCCCATAAAGCAATTGGTGAAAGCTTGGCTTTCATAGATATTCTTTCAATAGAAATTCTCCGTAGAATTCTGGGGAGTAACAACCTTTATTCAAGGAATAAAGATCTACTGGGATAGATTTGGAGTTGTTAACACTCTCTGGGAATTGTACATTTAAAATGTACTTGTATTGGTGTCTCATACGCTTCGAGCATATGGAGTCACAATCGGGTCAATCCAAGTGACAGTCACTGGATTGAAGATTAAAGAACATCTGTTAGTATCTGAGAGAACTAAAGATGTTGTCTTAAACTATGGAGATGGAGAACTTGAAGTGACTGGGATCACTGCTGCAAGTTTCCAAACCGGTAAATACTGCGGTACTATAAAGTTTGAATAACAGGGACAGTGAGCTGGAAATCTTCCTAGCAAGATAACTGTTGCCGAATAAACAAAAATGCGGATCATTGCTGCAGCTGAGGCAGCAATAGAAGACCATCTGGGTCGAAAATAAATCTAATAAGATTAGATAAAGTTCTGTTAGCAGCTGAGCTAGGCGTCAGCATAGGCTAAGGAATTAAAGGTCTCATCGACGATCCAGATATATACTTCTGTATCATCTGATTCGTTCGGATCATACATCGTGGCGATGTGATGATCGTGTAAATCGCGTCAGACGATAATTAAGCAAATCCGCTGACGAAAACCTTTCCTCAGCAATTTGAGCGAATTGTACATAGTTCGAGTGTAGGACACTTGAGTGACTCGCTACGTGCCAAGTGGGAGATTGTTGGATAATATGACCCATAGCGTCACTATTTGCACAGATCATTGTGTTGTTGTAGCAAATTAACTATGTAATAAGGAAATTGCACTCTCATCGTTTGTGATTAGATCACCATAGATATATAAATGAAGAGAGGTCCCTATGATTAGTTCCTGGATTGAGATGATATGAGACAGTATCAGTCCACGAAGGATTAATCATTAAATATCCCTAGCCGTAGTATTATCGAGACTGGACATCGATAATGCGGAATAGGCTAGTATTGCACTTGTGCGCGTTGTGAGGGCACAACGGCATAGTTCTCATATATATAAGTATTGGATACTTGTGCAAGTGCGATAGGAGGTCGTGTTTCAACGATGGTACGGGAAACAGCTTCGCTCTGGATAGACCCTTCGGAATCCCATTGGTATTATGACTAGGTGTCTATGGGAGGCCGAAATCAAGGTAGGTGTGTATAGTCTTAACCTGAGACTTGCATCGCTAATACTTACGACAATCGGTAAACTTTGGTTTTGGTGGTGGGGGATCTTAACTGGTTCTGTGTTCACCTCTTCTGGGTTTATCAGAGAATCGTAGTGTATTGGATGTGATGTCAAGACGGAAGTGTCACTCCAGTCGTAATGGAGATGATGTCACGCAGGATACGGTATTAGTGCTCTTAAAGTGATGCGCATCCAATCGTGATATTATGGCCAGGTCATGAATATCCGATTATAGAGACTAGTTACCAGACATCCGATATGTGTTTCGGACGGGACAGACACTTATCCAGCCCCAGCCCTAGCACGTGATTATCCGATACTGGGCCGATACGCACAATACAATTGTATACTACGCTTGATACAGATCTAGATATTCTTTGATGAATATGTCCGGAGAACTTGGGAAGACTTGGTGCTTTGCTAGGAGTCGACCTTGTCTCGTAAATCGTAGTAGAACGTAGTACTTGGTACGTACGTGATTCGGGCACTCCGACGACCGTATTTACTGCCAGATTATCCGGGGATCTCATGGGTCGCTTCCCGATAATCCACCGATGACGCACAACTCGCACTCTTGAATAATCTGGGATTATAAAGAAGAGAGAGAGAAAATTAATCTAGGATTAATAACGGAGATATTTTATCCGGGATAAAATGTCGTCTAAAGAGAGAGAACGATTAATTTGGAATTAATCGATGAATTAATATATTCGATATATTAAATGAAATTAGATTTCGACGCGGAATTAAAATTAGATTTTAATTCGGGCAAACGAGTTAATTTAGAATTAATTCGTTAGCGACGTAAATAATAATTTCGCCAGGCGCAATTATTTATTTAAATTCGATTGAATTAACGTCGCGACGTAAGCTCGGTATTTCGGAAATATCGAACCCAAACGCGTGAGTGCACGTGGGCCCACTTTCATTTGGAAATGTGTGGGGCCCACATGACACATGTCATTGTATGTATTATTTTATTGATAATGCATTGCATGTTGATAGTGTAGATTGCACTCAATGTCATTGCATGGAGTTTGAGTGTTTGACACTCTAAGCCATTGCATGTTATGTGTCATAATTTTATTATTAATTTAATGAAAATTATGGCATAAATATAAATTGATTTTTGGTAAATCATTTTAAGACAATACACAATTCAAACTCTCTCATTCTCTCTTCTCACCTCACGCCCAAACTGAAACATGTTACTGGTTTTGGAAGCCAAAAACTGTGAGCAAGGGAAGCCAAGAGTTGGGTTTTCATGGTGAAAACCGCAAGTGCTAGCACACTACGAGTCTTGCGAAGGTGGTAGGGAGGTTCACCCATGAGCCGGGATCCATTGGACGAAGCTCGGAGCTCCGTTTCTTCACTCAATTTTCTGTTTTGTAGGACAGTGGACTGTTGCAGTGGTGAGATCAAGGCAGTGCGTTTTTGGGCTTGAATCGTCTCCAAATCGACTCTACCGATCAATGTGAGTATTCCGCTACCTCCGTTGATGTGTTCACACATAATTTCATGTCTTGTTTGATCTTGGGACCTTAGAATAAACCAACAATTCTAACCTTCTCATCTTCTGTTTATGGACTCAAATTCTTCGAAAGATGAAACCAATGTCTGAACGGTATGTTTGTTGTCTTACAATTACCAAAATTATACCGTTCCAAGAACTTATCTATGTACGTTGATTAGGATAAACAAATCAGCTTCATTTGTCTATCTCTATTGAGTTTTACCCATAAAACATAAGAAGCTTCTCCCAGGTCCTTCATGGAGAAATTCTTACAGAGATATGCTTTGATGCCTTGTAACATCCCTATATCATTCCCAATGATTAGGATGTCGTCAATAAAGATGACTTAAAATACTACCATGCTCCCACTGGTCTTCTGATACACACAGGATTCTTCCAAATTCTTTAGAAAATCAGACGATCTAATAATCTCGTCGAATCGAAGATTCCAACTTTGCGAAGCTTGTTTAAGTCCATAAATGGACTTCTTAAGCTTACATACCATACCCGAGTTTTCGATGGACGCAAAACCTTCCGGCTGTTCCATATAGATTTCTTCATCAAGAAATCCATTTAGAAAAACCGTTTTGACATCCATTTGCCAAATCTCGTAGTCATGATACGCAGCTATAGAAATCAAAATCCTAATAGACTTAAGCATTGCTACTGGTGAAAAAGTTTCATCGTAGTCGATGCCAGGTCGCTTCGTGTAACCTTTTGCTACTAGTCGGGCCTTATAGGTTTCAACCTTTCCATCAGGCCCACACTTCCTTTAGTAAACCCATTTACAACCGATATGAACAATTCCTTCGGGAAGCGGAACCAAGTCCCAAACTTGATTCTCATTCATTGAGTCTAACTCGGATTTCATGGCATTTTTCCAATTCATGGAGTCGATGTCCAACATCGATTCTCTATAGGTAAAAGGATCACTCTTTTCAACTAAGAGAACATCGAGACTCTTTTCTTGTATCAAATACAAGCGTTCATGAGGTCTAGATACCTTTTGTGACCTACAGAGTGTGTGTGTTGAAGGTTCTTCATCTACTTGAACTTCAGGTTCCTCTGTTGGTTCGTTGTTTTCAGGTTGGACTTCATCAAGTTAAACCTGTCTATGATTACCACCTCCTGATAAAAATTCTACTTCTAGAAATGTTACGAAGCGAGCTACGAATACATTTCGATGCTCGGTATCATAAAATAGATATCCCTTCGTGTTCGAAGGATATCCAACAAACCTAAACTTTTGCCCTCGAGGCGAAAGCTTATATGGCTGAGTCATCCTGACAAAGGCAGGACAACCCCAAACCATAATATAACTAAGATTTGGTCTCCTACTGGTCCATATCTCATACGGAGTCGTAGGAACAGCTTTTGAAGGAATCTTATTCTAAGGATATGCAGTTGTTAAAAGAGAGTAGCCCCAAAAATAATAGGGCAAATCTGTAAAACTGAACATTGATCAGACCATATCCAATAAAGTCTGATTTCTTCTCTCAGACACTATATTGTGCTGTGGAGTACCTGGAGGAGTATATTGAGTGAGAATCCCATTCTCCTTCATATAATCCATGAACTCACTGCTCATATATTCACCGCCTTGATCGGATCGAAGGCAGTTAATATATTGACTAGTCTATTTTTCTACTTCATTTCGGAACTTTTTGAACTTTTCAAAGGTTTCCGATTTATGTCGCATCAGATAGACATAACCGTATCGTGACAGATCATCGGTAAAAGTAACAAAGTACGAATAACCACTGTGAGCAGTCTGACTTAGTGGACAACATACATAAGAATATACGAGTTCCAATAAGTTAGTGGCGCGGTGTCCAACACCAGAAAATGAGGCTTTGGTCATCTTACCATGAATACACGATTCATAAGTTAGATAAGATTCAATGGTGAGATCGGGTATCAAACCATTCCTAACCAATTGGGTAAGGCGTTTAACGCCTATATGACCTAGCCGCATATGCCAAAGTTCAGTATTATTAACAACAGGTGAACTACATTTATTAATCCCAGTATTCAAAATATCTTTAGAAGTATGCAATATGTAATGACCATGCTCATTTGGACAACAAAGGATCTGAATATTACGTTTATCATATAAATACAAAGAACAGTTCTTAATATTAATACAATAACCTTCTGTATCTAATACAAAAAGAGATATAATATTTGCTACACATCCCGGTACAATATAGCAATCATACAACAAAATTTTCGTATTCGGTAAAGGGATCTCGTATACTCCCACTGCAACTGCATCCAAAGAGTCTCCACTCCCAAAGCGAAACTGCATCTCTCCAGGCTTCAGTTTCTTACTTTCCTTCAGCACCTGCAACGAATTGTAAATGTGAACAGGATAAGCAAAATCTAAAATCCAGCTGGATGTTAGAGCTTCACAAGCCAGTGAGATATCAATAACTGTAAAAATAAATATATATGATGTAGATGCTTTCTCCCTCCTTATCTGGGCAATTAGAAAGGACAGTTCCTTTTCCAATACCGTACTTTACTGCAGTGATGGCATTTGTCTTCGAACGCCCTCTTGGGCTTTGCTATCTTTCCCTGCGGTTGAGAACCGAAACCCTTATTCTTCTTCGCTTTCGTCTTCTTTCCCTTTGACCAGGTCTGGGAAGAAGCAGAAAGTGAAGTAGGTTTCGGAGGGCGAGTCGGTACTCCATTCCTTAGGTCCTCTTCCGTCGTGATCAGCATCCTATGCAGCTCATGGTGGGTGCAGATAATCTTATTCATGTTGAAGTACATCACGAATTGGCGATAAGAAACTGGGAACGAACCAAGAATGACACTCCTACCGAGAATGTCATTCAGATGGAGATTATGTTGCCTCAGTTGATCGATCAAATCAATCATTTGAAGAACATGCGAGCACAGCTTGCCCCTCGTTCAGTCGCGCATGGAACAGTTCCATCATAACTTTATGAACAACAATTTTTTCTTGGTTCATGAACGATTCTCTTAATCGCAGCATCATACTATATGAATCTGACATGCCATAGTATTGTTTCTTGAGTCCCGGTGCCAGTGAACTCAAGATGTATGATTTAACTTTTAAATCATCATCTTTCCAGCTTGGAAAACTTGGTGTTCCTCCGGTGTTGCGTCCTCAGGCATAGAAAGAGGCAGCGGACCCTCAAGTACATATCTCAACTTCTCGGAATCAAGGACAATCTTTAAATCCAAATCCCAATCTGCGAAGTTCTCAGCGCTTTTAAGTTTGTACGTATCCAACATACTCGCAAACGAATTATTCGATTGTGCCGCCATCGCAAATCTATCATATAGATTACCAAAAATGATTAGCAGATATAAAGTAGTTTCATTTAATATCAAAAGCATTAACTAGATCATGGATTTTTAATCTAAAAAAGCCTCTACCCTAAATCATGCAATATTGTAATCCCAAAACAGAATACAAAGATTTAATAATTAAATTAAATATAAATAGTGAAAGGTGGATCCCACGAATATATTTCAGCTCACAGCTTTGGCACTGTCTCGCCTACGTATATTCATCAGGTAGACAACTCATTGTCAATCACTCAACAGTGATTCTTAGGTTTCTGGTCCTGATCGTTTCTTGTTGTGACAGCTTTGGCACTTTCACAAGGAGACGTACCAAGGTTAAACTCGTCAATGATAAACTCAAGCTACTTGCGTAACCCTGACAGCTTTGGCACGTTCAAGAATCCACTTTCGCTTGAATTTATCAAATATCTGATATACATCTGACATAAATAAATTTCTATCGGCTACACCCTCACAACTTTGGCACGATCTCGGATGTAGTCACATAAAATTATCCATAAACCGTATTGACAAGAGGACCATGTAATATGCATCAAATACATAATTAACATAAACCTTATTAATTAGGGATTTTCCGCAAAAGATGCGTTTTACTTTATTTAATCAAATTAAATAAACACATGCATGCATCAAGTAAAGATTAAATTAAACATTGAATTTAAAAGGCATAATCATATTAGGGTGTCCAGAATCAAACTCGCTCTGATACCATTTTGTAGGGGATTTATGGCGAAAATCCGGTAACGCAGATGAATCGCGGAAAATCAAAATTTTCCGATTTCAAAATTTTTCTTGAATCAACCAATTAAACTTATTTATTTAATTATCCAATTTATAAAATTCTGAAAAATTACACAAGAAATCAAATTTATTGGTAATTACCAAATTGCCCCCACAACTTTGCAAATTGATCATTTTAGTCATAAAATTGTCAAATTCAATTTTGGATGATTCTAAATCATTTCTAAAATTATTTCCAACAAGTCCAACTCATCAAAATCAGATTGCAATAAAATCCCCAATTTTAGTCAAATTGCCGAACACACATAGAAAAATTCAGATTTTGCAATTTAGTCATTTTATGTTCAAAACATACTAAGATCAAATCCAATCAACCCAAAAATTTATATGCATCATGTAAACACTATAATACATCACATATATGAAAAGCCCAAAATTTGGAAGGGTTAAGAACCCTAATTTTACAATTTCATCAAATTGACCAATATTATCAAATCTTTAAAATCCAACACTTTAATTCATTCTTTACCACACCAAACAAGTCTCACCACTTTGAAATAACTCTAGAACAATTCTAGGTTACCAAGGAGTGGCTCAAAAACTCTAGAATATCAACTTGATTATCAACTAATCAAAAGAGAGCTTATAAAACCATTTCAAGCTCACTTGGAAACCATACATGCATACATCTTTCATTCAAGTTCATAATCAATTAAAACACAAACTATAAGTAAAGAGACAACATCAAAGCAATACAAGTTGAAGCTAAGCATGTTAGAAATAATTTCTATGTTGAAGACTTTAAAGAAAAAATTACAAAAACAAAGATTTCCAAGTTTTCTTCTTTAGCCTTCAAGCCTTTTTCTCTCAACTCTTTTGTGTTTATTTTTGTGAATTATGAAAACCTAAACCTAATGAAATGAAGCAAAATAATATATACTTCACAAAAATAGCCCTTGGCCGAATTTGGAAGCAATATTAATATCTATATATTATTTTGGTTTCATTTAAAGTTTACTTTATCAACTTGTTAAAATGATCAATACAACTTTAATGAATTATTCGACAAGTCAACAAAAGCAACTAAGGCATTTCCATAAATATCACAACTTTAAGATATTTATATTTTTAATTAATTTAATTATTTAACAATTAATTAATTAATTAATTATTTAAATACAAATAATTTAAATATATGTATTATATTTACATTAAATATCCAAATACATATATATTTATGATATTAGTCAAATATCTCAATTTGACAATTAATTAATGTGTGATGAGTAGTAATTATATCACTATTTCTCACTCATTTAACCTAATATTTTGTATAGTTTCTCGAGTTTTATGAACGTTTTGATGTGTTTTTGTTTATTTTACAGATAAAAATAATATTGGGACTTAATGGAATCAACTCGGGGCTAAAACGATGAAATACGGAGGAAAAAAGGTCAAAAAAGAAAATTTACTGTACGCATCACGAAGTGCAGTCCTAAATTCCAATTTTGCGCAATTTTGGTATTTTGGCCATACCTTTTTCATCCGATATCCGATTGAGCTGATTCAAGTTGCAGAGTAAATAAGACGCAAAGATCTACAACTTTGAAATTTTAAATATTTTCGAATTCTGAATTTTTCAAGACCTAAATTAACAAATAATCCATTTTGTTTTGTGTAATTTCTAAAGTCATTATGAAAAAATGAAAAATGACAATTTACAATTGCCAAACTTCCACAAAACATGATTGCATGTTTGGTGGAGTATTTTGTGGAGTGTCTTGTGGTATGTTTGGTGGAGTGTTTGGTGGAGGATTTTGTGGAGTGTTTGGTGGAGTGTTTGGTGGAGCAATTGGTGGAGAAATTGGTAGAAAGCCTTTAGATTTTCCTATAAATACCAAGCCATTTCATTTGTAATTCTCATGCTTTCCTTAGGTTTTGGTAAGGAATTTAAGGATTGCATCTTGTTTGTATTTATTTTCAGTATTTAATTTATGTATTATTATTTTCAGTAATAGTAGTAGTTTATTTTCTTTTATTTACATTTATGTTTTGTAGTTAATTTTCCGCTGGGGGAAGGGTGAAGCTTTTATTATTTTAGTTTAGATTAATCTCCCTTAATTATAATATGGAAATTATAATTTAACATAAAAGGTTATATCGCCTTAATGGCTAGTTTTATTTATTTGACATAATATGACACCGCCTATATGGTCGGTCTTTATGTGACAGATGATTACCGCCTATATGGCTGGTTTATGGACAAATAATGATACCGCCTTTATCATCGGTCGGACTTAATTAAAATCTGACTTAATGAGGATACCGCCTATATGGCTGGTTGGTAATATCACTGATAAATTCAATATTATAATAAGGGAGATTTCTAAATTAGAAATAGTAAAGGTGGATCCCCAACCCCCAGCATTTTATTTTTATTCTAGGGAAGTGATGAAACACAGTATCCACACAGTTAATAATTGATTTTCTTTTTATGGGTAATTCTTTAGTTTGTTTATTGAGTCTTAAGCTTAATGCGTCTTGTTAACTGGCCACTAATAAGATTGATCTGGTAAAGTTAAAATGAACTTGACGAAGGGATTTTAGGTTTCAGCCTTAGATTCAATAGCCCAAGATCTTCCTTGATGATAGATAACCCTTTAATAGATTTCCTTACAGGATAGACATATACCTGTCGGGCGGGGGTAGCCACTTTTGGAACTTGAACTTAATGAATTCAGGTAACTTGGTTAACATAGACATATGATTAATTGGGTTATTTGCGTCTGACCATCGAAAAAGGCTTTTGCATATCTTCGTGTTCCAAGATTGCCACTGCCATATACTAGGTGCATATTTCGTTCTGCTATGACTCTCCCCAATTCCTTTGCAGACTCAATGAACTCTGGTTTATTACCAGAGTTGGATCCACAGAAAACACAAATTCGCTTGACTCGCTGGGTGAAGTTGCTTCCATTTTCTCTCTCTTATTTGGATGTATATCTGATGTGTCGAAGAGAGAAATGTAGAGCTGAATTTATAGAACTTGAAAATGGGTGAGTAATAGTAGCACTAGTACTTGCAAAATGACAATTATTAGATAAACGTTAAAATAAATCATGAAAAGTTAAAAAGCTTAGATCTTGTCGGCAAAAATAAAGGAAATAAAAAACAGAAAAGCAAATCAAAGCAATTATTAAGGCAACAGAATTGTGTAAATTCATAAAGGATGCGTCTCAAGAATTCATTCTTTACTTAGCCATCACAAATCAATTATCTCTCTTCTTTGTGATTGTTAAACATCATTCATTCCGTCTTAAAATGTTCTGTTTGTGCTTTTCCCTACAAAAATATCACACAATATTAAAAACTCTACAATATGTATACACAAAATATGGAAACATAATTTACAACAAATTGCATGGGTTGCATTCCTGCTAGCGTTAAATTTTTCGTCCTCAGCCAGAAATGACTAAAATCCATCTGTTAATGAGGTTTCAGCGTCGTTTTGGATGTCTGATTAAAGATGATCCCGTGAGCGTTGGTTTTGAATAGTCTATTCCAATGATAAAGTGGAAAAAAGAATTTTGTCTCATCCAGTGCTTGTGCCATATTTTTTTATCTTTGTTGCTCCAATGGTTCCTGAAAAGAATGAAAGAAAATCAGGAGGTCTTGTATGGTGCTTGACTTGAAATGGGAGTTCCATTATGTCAAGCTTTTGGGCGATATATTTAATTTTTACTCCCCAAAACAGTGATGAAGTAAGAATGTATCTGATTTTAGGTCTTCATCCTCTTTGACTGGCTAATGTAGATCTTCTTCAAAAATTTGCGCAATGGAAGGTCCAAGATCTTCATTTTGAATATGGAAAGTTTGATCCTCCATTGTTGGTGCAGTTGGTACAAACAGCTCAGCTTCTTCATCCTCGTCAGAGTCAGAATAAGATAGCTTCAAAATTAATAACTCAAGAAAAATAAGTCTCGGCAACGGCGCCAAAACCTTGACCGGTGCGTAATCACACGCGTATAACGCAATCACACATATCGTTCAAGTAGTATAAAAATATCGATCCCACGAGGACATAATTCCTACTGTTGTTATTAATTATTGCTACTATTTATTTAAAAGTATTTAATTAAGGGAGAAGAGAATGATTGCATTTGGTTGGTTGAACGTAGATTTGCTTAAATAAAATAAACAAAAGAAAATACTAAGAAAAATAAATAAAAGACACAAGGATCTAAGGTTGTAATTCCACACAATATTATCCTAAAGATGAATTGATTCTCTCATATATGTGTAATAAGTCAGTTTGCTAACCTGGAACACGAAGATATGCAAAAGCCTATGTCGATGGTCAGACGCAAATACCCAAATAACCCAATTAATCATATGTCTATGTTAACCAAATTACCTGAACTCATTAAGTTCAAGTTCCAAAAGTAGCTACCCCCGCCCGACAGGTATATGTCTATCCTGTAAGGAAATCTATTAAAGGGTTATCTATCTTCAAGGAAGATCGTGGTCTATTGAATCTAAGGCTGAAACCTAAAATCCATTCGTCAAGTTCATTTTAAGTTTACCAAATCAATCTTATTAATGGAAAATTAACAAGAAGCATTAAACTTAAGACTCAATAAACAAACTAAGGAATTACCCATAAAAAGAAAATCAATTATTAAGTATATGGATATTGTGTTTCATCACTTCCCTAAAATAAAAATAAAATACTGGGGGTTGGGGATCCACCTTTACTATTTCTAATTTAGAAATCTCCCTTACTATAATATAGAATTTATCAGTGATATTACCAACCAGCCATATAGACGGTATCCTCATTAAGTCAGATTTTAATGAAGTCTGACCGACCATAAAGGCGGTATCATTATTTGTCCATAAACTAGCCATATAGGCGGTAATCATCTGTCACATAAAGACCGGTCATATAGGCGGTGTCACATTATGTCAAATAAATAAAACCAGCCATTAAGGCGGTATAACCTTTTATGTTAAATTATAATTTCCATATTATAATTAAGGGAGATTAATCTAAACTAAAATAATAAAAGCTTTACCCTTCCCCCAGCGGAAATCTACTTAAAAGAAAAGAAAAGAAACTACTATTACTGAAAATAAAAATGCATAAATTAAATACTGAAAATAAAAACAAACAAGATACAATCCTTAAATTCCTTACAAAAATCTAAGGAAAGCATGAGAATTACAAATGAAATGGCTTGGTATTTAGAGGCAAATCTAAAGGCTTCCACCAATTTCTCCACCAATTGCTCCACAAAACACTACAAAAGATCCACGACCAAACACTCCACCAAACATGCCACAAGACACTCCAAAAAACACTCCACCAAACATGCAAGCATGTTTTGTGGAAGATTGACAATTGTAAATTGTAAATTGTCATTTTCCATTTTTTTATTTTTTGATAATGACTTTAGTAATTACACAAAACATATTGGATTATTCGTTAATTCCGGGCTTGAAAATTTCGGAATTCGAAAATATTTAAAATTTTAAAGTTGTAGATCTTTGAGTCTTCTTTAATCTGAAACTTGAATCAGTTCAATCGGATATCATATGAAAAGGTTAAGGCCAAAATACCAAACTTACGCAAAATTAGAATTTAGGACCGCACTTCGTGACGCGTACAGTAAACTTTCATTTTTGACCTTTTTTCCTCTGAATTTCATCGTTTTAGCCCCGAGTTAATTCCATTAAGTCCCAATATTATTTTTATCTGCAAAATAAACAAAAACACATCAAAACGTTCATAAAACTTGAGAAACTATACAAAATATTAGGTTAAATGAGTGGGAAATTGTGATATAATTACCACTCATCATTAATTTTGGTTAATTTGATTAATTGAAAAATTAGGGGTTCTAACATAAACCAAAATTGGGGATTTTCATATATATGTTGTATTTTGATGTATATAAGATATACAAATCATTTTGGTGTTGATTGTAAATCATCTCAGCTTGTTTTGACAAAATTAGGACCAAAATGATCAAAATATAAAGTATTGGGACCTCACGGTAATTTGGGTTGTATTTTAATGCATATAAGATGTACAAATTTTTTTGGTAGTGATTGGATATCACCTAATCTTGTATTTGACAAATTAGGACCAAAATTATCAAAATAAAAACTATTAGGACCTTTCGGTAATTACTGAAAAATCTGGAAAATTTTTCCGAATTTCTGTTTTCATGTATATTTGATGTGATTGGAAATCACATAAGCTTGATTTTAACAACTGAAATTATGATTTACTGAAATTAGGACTAAAATGATTAAAATTGAAAGTTTTGGGGTTTTACGGTAATTTACTGAAATTATGATTTCTGGGTTAAATATTCTGTTTTTAAATATTGAGTGATTAAAATAAATTAGTTTATTTTAATTAACCAAGAAAAATTAAATAAATCAGAATATCTGATTTTCCCGCATTCCGTTCTGTTGCCCGGGTAATCTGCCCAAAAATCCCAACAAAAATGGTATAAGAGCGAGTCAGATTCTTGGTCCATAATATGATTAGCCCTTTAAAATTTGATATTTAGTCTAATCATTACTTGATGCATGCATATGTTATTTAATTTGATTAAATAAGGTGTATGATACTTTACGAAAAATCCCTATTTAAGAAGGCATTAAAGTAACTAGTATTAAGAATACTTGTTTCTTGGTCCACCTTGTCAGTACGGATACAAATTTTTTCTTGATACTGTAGCTGTATCATGCCAAAGCTGTGCAGTTTATGGCTGATGGTAGTTCATTTGCACCGGTAGAACTTATATGATAAGAGACAAATTTAAGTGAAAATGGAAATCCTGAATGTGCCAAAGCTGTCAGGACTACATCGGTAACTTGAGTTTGTCACTGACAAGTGAAGCCTTAATACGCCTCCTATGAACGTGCCAAAGCTGTCACAACGAGAATCGGCCATGACAAAAATCAGGAGTCACAGTGAGTGTGATTGACAATGAGTTGTCTACCTGTGAATATACGTAGGCGAGAACGTGCCAAAACTGAGAGTAAAATATATTCATGGGGCCCACTTCTCACTATGGAATTTAATTTAATTATTACATTCTCATTTTCCGTTGGGGTTACGATATTACGTAAAGTAGTGGGAGACACAGCTAGGTTAAAAATCCATGACTAAAGCAGTATGTAATATTATGAAATTGCCGCATATATGTGTGTGTGTGTGTGTGTGTTTCATTTATTCTATTGTGTATATAGAATTAAACTTCTAATCCACTGCATGCATATTATTTATATATATTTTCTAACCTGACTTGGGGTTGTAGTTTTCTAGAATAGGTTCTAGTTATCAGTAGACATGGATATAATTAGATTAGTCTAAACCATCGGGAACTATTGTCCAATTTTCTCGGAAAATCAAGATGGTTAGTGACTTAGTTACTAAGTCATGATAGGTAATCTAAAATATATATGTTTTATGATATAATGGGCTAGAGAGAATAGTTTCTTGTACAGTAAAAATTGACATGAATTGGTTTATGTCTCGAGATTCGTTACTAGCATTAAGAAAACCTCATTAGGTGTTTGTTTATCCGATAATGACGTTTCTTGGCTTTAGTGACCTTTAGAGGTAATGTGTCTGACACAATTTTCTAATGAGTTATTTGCAATAGTTGTGAATAGTTGAAGTGAAATCATAAAGCTAAAGAAAAGAGATGTGTATAGTTCTGTGTAGAGAATATCGATTCTCACAACACGACAACTATAGGTATTGGATACCAGATCTCCCGTCAAGTAATTTGAAATATTATTTAATGATTATTTTGATATATGATATCAGAACTTGCCACTATTGGATAGTTACTTGTTCTTTATAAACAGTTGTTACATATTTTATTATGACTAGTAGTGTCATTGTGGAATGGATAACATTAAGAAAATATTCGGTAAAGTAAATAATATAGAACAATGCTTTTTGAAATTTTATCACTTAAGCATTAGATGCGTATTCCATATGGTCAAAGGATGGTTTGATATAAGATCACACCACATATCATTATCCATTTAATGAATATTGTATTCGGAAATGTGATTAGATCTCATTTAATCAATGATCATCATTGAATCACAGATTTATTAAACTAATACATTGGATATATGTAGTTTAATGAATTATAAATTGCCTTGGATAGTTTTCTTTACATCGTGACTTAGTTAATGGGTTGTCATGACTTAGTTACGTGTTTCTAAAAGAAAACATATTGAACGTCTTGAATAGTTTGAGAACTTTCAATATGTTTTTGATGAAACACATAGAATATTTTGACTAGTTCAAAGATATTTGATCTGAAGTTTTTGAAAACTATATCTTTAAAATTCACAGTGAGTCTTTGAATTGTCAAAGATCTTTGATATGATCAAACATATGAATTTACGGTAATTAGTTCTAAGATTAGTCAATGAGTATGATTCTTACTCAATATTATTCTTCTACGATTCGATCATGATGGAAATGGTCCGTGGGAGAAATTGGATCTTATATGATTTGATTTGTTTGATATTGAGTGTCACCGAATCAGTTTCAATACTCTTGGGGATATGCTCTAGTAACACTAATTCATCATTTTAATTAAGTTTCCATTAGTTTCTACAGTGACGTATATGATATGTATAAGTTAGCATTGATATTGATTTCGGGAGTTAGCATTGAATCATAGATTTATGATCGTTTATAGCTTACTACGATCAAGTTTTGAACTTTTTTTTTGCAATAACCAAAACAGAACTATACAAGAGCAAATAGGCATACCCCAGACAACTAGAGAGGATAGACCCTCCTAGAAGTAAAGCCGAAAGGCTACAAGCAAAAAAAATATCAAAATAAGATGTCATCGGGCAGGTGCCAGGAGAGGTGAAGCCATTTATTGTCGTAAGATGGTTTCACCTTCCGTAATAAGCTAGCACGAGTCCAAACATAAAAAAATATCACTAAAAAGAACAAAAATAGGGCGAGGAGTCCCATAATGAATGCGGGCATTCCTCTCCCTCCAGATATGGTAAACTGACGCAGCAAATGACAGACAGAGAAGAAGATGACGCAAAGAGCCATCGGTAAACTGATACATCCACTCAACAATCTGAAGCCAATCATGAGATCTCCAATCTAACCCAGACATAGCCAGCACAGTCGACCAGACGCTCGAAGAGAAATTGCAATGGAAGAAAATGTGATCAATATCCTCACCTGAGAAACCATATAGGATACAACGCGAGCAAGCAGATATACCGAACCTCATCAGACTATTCTGGGTACATAGGCCTCCCTGAATAGACATCCAAAGCAGAAAAGAATGGCGCGGGATAGCCTTCCGAAACCAAACAACTCAAAACCAATGCATCAAGAGACCCATTATCTGTATAGAATTCCATGTACTATCCACTGAAAACATCCCTCTATTGTCATCCTCCCAAACCAGCTCATCCTCCTTCATACTAGAAGGATCCGATAGATGAGACCGGGCCAAATCAACAAGGGCAGTAGATCTAGCTGGAGGCCAACACGAAGAAGAATCAGAAATAATAGAAGCAACTGTAGCCATCTTATCCAAGCCAGAGTCGTAAATCACTCTCTCACCCAACATATCCATAATCGGACCAAGAGGATGCCAGTAATCAAACCACAATAACGTCTTCTCACCATTCCCAATCCTAACTCTCATCCTCCGACGGGTCCAATAACGAAGCTCCAAGATCTTCCGCCAACTCTAAGAACAATGTACAGGACATGACACTGTTGGGTTTTCTAGGTGATCCCAAGATCAAATTAATCTATGAAAAGTGCGAATACATCAAAGTAAAGTTGCGGAATACTCACTTTGATCGGGTTTTGCGATGCGAAGAACAATAAAAATTTTCCTTGCTCCATTGAAGTTCTCGGCCAAGCTCATCTTCTGTGCTCCAAGTTTCTGCCAAGGTCCCATTTGTGTGCTCCAAGCTCCATGCTTTGTAAATGGATTCCATGCTCACGAATGGGTTTCCCTATCACCTTTGTAAGACTTATTTGAGTGCTAGCTCTTGAGATTTTGCAACAAAATCATGAACCACTGAGCCCTTGGCTCACGGCAAACAAGAGAGAAAAATGGTGAAGGCCATTCGGCCATAAGAAGAAAAGGAGAGAGAGATTTGTATTTTTGGTTTCTAAAACCTAATACCAAAATCCTAACGCCAAAAAATGTTACCCAAAATTGATAAAGCTTTTCCAAAAAGCAAAATCAATTTTGGAGGCAAAATGGCATTTATTGCCCACAACCACCAACATCATGAATAGTGATGGTTGTCAATCACCAAAAGGTGACTTGACATCCATCACTAAAGTGACAGGTGATGTGATGCGTGATGTGACTTGTGGGCCGCACTTAAATTCAAAATGCGAGTGGGCCCGCAAACACTCATGGGCCCGGGTTTGCTAATTCCAAATTAACGAATTTTCTGTTGCGTCGTAATTAAATCAAATTTAATTAAATAATTATGCCTAGCAAAATTACTATTCACATCGCTAGCGAATTAATTCTAAATTAACTCGTTTGCCCAATTAAAATCCAATTTCAATTCTGCGTCGAAATCTAATTTTGTATAATATATCAAATATATTATTTTATCGATTAATTCCAAATTAATCGTTCTCTCTCTTTAAATAATATTTATCCCATATAAAATATTTCCGTAATTAATCCTAGATTAATTTTCTCTCTCTAATAATTAATCCCAGATTAATTATGTGCGAGTCATACATCATCGGTGAATTTTCGGGAAGCGACCAATGAGATCCCATGATATGTTGGCAGTAAATCCGGTCGTCGAACTATCCAAATACGTACGTACCTAGTACTACGTTTTTACCGATTTACAAGACATGGTTGGCTTCTAGCAAAGCACCGTGTCTGCCCAATTCTCCAGAAATATTCTTAAAGGAATATGTAATCTATATCAGGCGTAGTATACGTCGTATTGTGTATTGCGATCTAGTATCGGATGTCACATGCTAGGCCTAGGGCTGGAATTGTGTCTGCCCCGTAAGAAGCACATATCGGATCTCTGGTAACTAGTCTGTATAATCGGATAAACATAACCTAGTCATATTATACCGATAGCTGCAGCATATAAGAGCACCAGTTTCGTATCCTACGTGAACATCATCTCCTTATCACTGAAGTGATACTTCCATCTTGACATCACACCCAATACACTACGATTCTCAATATACCCATAAGAGGCATACACAGAATCTGTTAAAGCCTTGGACGACCAAAACCAAAGTATATTGATTGTCGCAAGTATTAGCAGTGCAAGTCTCAGGTTAAGACCATATACATCTACCCTGATTCGCACTTCCATAGACACATAGTCATACTACCAATGGAATTCCGGTGGGTCTATCCAGAGCGAAGCTATTTTCGTACCATCGGTAAACACAACCTCCTATTACACTTGCATGAGTATTTAATACCCAAATATATGAGAACTATGACGTTATGCTTCCACAACGCGCACAAGTGCAGTACTAGTCTATTCCGCATTATCGATGTCCAATCTCGATAATACTCTGACTAGGGATGTTTTAATGATTAAACCTTCATGGATTGATATTGTCTCATATCTTATTAATTCGGAACTAATCATATGGACTTTTATCATTTATATATCCCGGTAATCTAATTATAAATTATAAAAGAGAAATTTCCTTTGTCACATAGTTAATTTGTACAACAACATCATGTTCAGTACAAATAGTGATGCTATGGGTCATAATTGTCCAACAATCTCCCACTTGGCCTATAGCCAATCACTCAAGTGTCCTACACTTGAACTATGTACGGTTCACTCAAACTTCTGCTGAGAAAATGCTTTCGTCAGCGAATTTACAAAGTTATCATCTGATGCGATTTATTCGATTATCACATCGCCACGATGTATGATCCGAACGAATCAGATGAATAGTTGAAGTGCATACTTGGATCGTTGATGAGACCATTAATTCTTTAGCCTATGTTGTAGCCTAGCTCAGCTGCTAACAGAACTAAACCTAATCTTATTAGGATTATTAAGATCCAAAGTGCTTCTATTGCTGCCTCAACTATAGAAATATTCTGCTTTCGTTGTTTATTCGGTAACAGTATCTTGCTTGGAAGATTTCCAGCTCAGTGTTCCAGTATTCAAACTATATAGACCTTTATTACGACTTATAGTCGTTTTTATCGGTTTGGAAACTTGCAACGGTAAACCCAATCACTTCAAGTTCTCCTTCTCCATAGCTTAAGAAAGCATCCTTAGTTCATCTAAGATACTTAAGGATGTTCTTAAGATCAATCCAGTGACTATCACTTGGATTGGCCTGATTGCGACTCCATATGCTCAAAGCACATGAGCATCAGGTCGCGTACATTTCATTCAATGTACGAGTTCTCGGAGAGTGCCAACAACTTTTAGATCTAACCCAGTAGATCTTTATTCCTAGAATAAAGGTTGTCTCTCCCAAGTATTCTACGGAGAAGTTTTCATGAAAGCCAAGCTTTCACCGATTGTATTATGGGAATATCATTTCCAAGAAATGATATATGATCATTATTTAGGATAGTCATTGTCAATGCGCTCCCACTAACCTCCTTATATACACAAGAATCATTTTCGTTTTGAAATAAATCATATAGCATTATGATTACATTAAAACGATAGTTTCAAGAATGCAATGCTTGCTTCAATCCATAAATGGATCAAATTAACTTGCAAACCTTGTTTGCTTGTTTTGGTGCGACAAAACCGTCAGGATGTTGTAAACATCATCCAAAAGGTTTCCATTTAAGGAAAGCGATTTTGACGTTCAGCTGCCATATTTCATAAATGAAACATGCTGCATTATCCAAATGGATTTAACCATGGCAACGATTAAAAGGTTTCGTCGTAATCGACACAATGTTGATAACGATACATTTTCGCTACAAGCCTAGCTTTGTACGTTTATATGTTTCCATCCATGTTTGTCTTCCTTGAAGACTAATATAGTACCAATAGGCACAATGCCTTCCGGTACATCAACCAGTGTCCAAACTTGGTTGGTATACATGGAATCCATTTCGAACTTCATGGCACTTTGCCATGATAAGGAGTCGATACCTTGTATCACTTCCTCATACCTAGTCAGTTTGTCTTCCTCAATAAGATTGACATCTACTTGAGGATAGATCAGAAATCCATACCTCCCAAGTTGTTTTATGACTCTCTCCGACTTACGCGGTTCTTGTGTATTCGAAGATTATGGTACAGTTTCATCCCTGATGAACTATTTTTGTTTCGTTAAGGAATCGGTGTCTGGAACAGTATTACTCCGATTTTCATTGAGTTTTACTTTCCTCCCACTTACCATTGCATATAGGTATTCCTCTTAGGAAAACCGCATGGCGAGCAACAAATACATTGTTCTCTTTTGAGTTGTATAAGTACTATAATTTGGTTATCCTAGGATAACCTACAAATTAGGCACTTATCTGATTTGGGTTCTAGTTTGGTATCATCCAAACATATGCCTAGCATACCCAAATCTTCAGGAATGAGAAAACTCTGTTTCTTTTATGTTCATATCTAATATGAAGTCTGTCAAACATATTTTTATGGAACCTTATTCAAAATAAGTATTGCATTATTTAATGCGTATTCCCTAGAAGGGAAATGGTAGCTCAGAGCGACTCATGATTAACCTTATCATGTCCAACAAAATTCGGTTTCTCTGTTCTGACACACCGCTCAAATTGAGGTGTTTCGGGAGGAGTCCATATTGAAAGAATACTATACTCTTTCAAGTAGTCGAGAAACTTATTGCTTAAGTATTTTCATCATGGTCTAACCGTGATGGTTTTAATACTTTAGCCGATCTGACTGTCTACTTCGTGTCGAAATTCTAAAAGTTTCTGACTTGTGTTTTAAAAGAAACACATAACCATAACGCGATGCCACATCTGTAAAGGTTATGAAGTGTTCATATCCACCTCTAGCCTAGCTAGATATGGGCCCACTTACATCACTATGAATGAGGGCTAACAGATTGGTGGCACTTACACTTTTACCAAGTAAAAAGTGTTTTAGGCACTTTGTCTAATAAACTAGTTTCGTAGACATCATTTTAATAGGATCAAATCCGTCCTAGTATCCACTCTTCAAAAGTGTGGATATACGAGTCTTGTTTAATGTGTCCCAGACAACAATGCCACAAATAAGTCTCATCTGATTAATTCAGTTTGAGTTATTTGTTTGTCATGTCATATTTATGAGATTCATTTATATTCTAAATATATAAATACTGTTATTCACATCTAATGTGTTTATCTCAATATCATCTTTATAAAATAAAACACTTTAGTGTTCTAGAATATAAAGGTATACCCGCAATGAGTTATACTCTGATATATAGATAATGTTTCTAGTCAAATTAGTTACATTTTAACAGTTTCCTAATTTAAGTACACACCCAAAGGGTAGTTCCTAAACTTAGGTTACTACAGTTAAAACAACGATTCTTGTCCCGTTTCTGATTCGTAGATTAATCTCAACTGAATTCAGTATCCTGCTAATCAGCAGATTCCACACATCAGTACATATCTATGTACAACACTTCGTATCAAAAATCCAATTTTGAAACTAATAGTGAACATGTTTATGACAAACATATTTGAAGCCGGAGCCTTGCCCGTCTTTACTTCCTTCATGTCTGACTTGTCCATACGGCAGTCACGCTTCCAGTGACCCCATTTGCCACAGTTTAGGCAGACATCTTGAGATATGTCATATATCTTCCTAGAAGATCATGTTCTACTATTTACTCAACTCCTAGCTTAAGCCCAAGAGGTTTTTCTATCAAATATAATAGCTTCTCAGTTTCCAGGACTATCCTGAGGTTTTATTCCCATTTTGAAAATTAAAGCCGTTTAAAGACATTTTTACCCAGGTTTATGTTTTAAACGCTAATCTTTCATTTATCTTGATTGCTATAGTCCAAATATCCAATCAACGATTTCAGGTACTATTAAATATAATGATTACTATAGTCTAACTATATAATCAACTATAATTTAATTGGTTAAATTCAAATATATTGATTACTATAATTCAATTATATAATCAACTATAATTTGAAGTAGTTTGAATACATTCCAACTGTTTAATTAAAACAACATTTAAATATTTATGTATGGACAAAAAATGAAATGAGCGCGTATTGGCAAGTATCTAAACAAAATTGAAAATTTAATACTTGCCTCCCACTATTTTTCGGCGAGCCTCTAACCCTCTGTTGAGTACTCAGGAAACCTTGTTTCCTAGTGGGCTAGGATCCCGTTAAATAACACACAACCTTGACTTTGGCCAACAAGCTGTATGATATTTAACTAGGTAGATCTCTAAGATCAATTGGATCTCATCCAATTCCTAAATCCATTAGGTGGACATCCAAGTCCGAAACATATATCTAATATATGCCAATATATCCAATATATTTTCCTAACGTTTTTCCTCTGAATTAACTAAGCCTTGGCTTTGGCACAACAAACTTAATGATTCCAGTTAAGCGGGACCCATTGACCTTGGAAAGCTTCGTAATCGATGTCGATGGACAAGAAGTGATCTTGACTTTGGCCAACAAATCATAACTTGGACAAGACATGCGATATGGAACAAAGCCTTCATGATTGAAACACATCCGCGATAGACAAAGGTCTTGACTTTGGCCAACAAACCAGTGCCAATCTTGGATCTTGAGAATGAATCATTCAATGTAAGGAAAAACGCTTAATATTTGTTGAGGGTTTTTTGCGTAATTGGCAACCTATTAATTATCTTTGATTAGGTCTCATCATACACCCTTAAACATTCATTCTAAAATCATAATAAGGCGCGATAAATAAATTAATAATGATATGTGGATGGATATTTAAAACACCTTGTTCCTAGAAAAAATCTCTCTCTTTCCTCTCTCTCGCTAGCACAAATCTTACTTCTACCCAATTACATAACACTTCTAAAGAAATCTCATTTACATTGAGGGGAATAAGTGAGAAGAGAAATACAAAGAATCAAGAGGTAATAGGCTGGACACGCAGGTCCGATTTAATAAATTCTAAATTTATTACAACAATTTCCAAAATTGCCCTCACCCATCTAATATCCATCTGATATACATTATTCATACATCACATCCATGTATTCACACAAAGCATGTTATCAATCAATCTAATCCAATTAATTAGTCTGAAATTAATGACCATCCAATGTTCAAACAACGATTTGATTTGCACGAGTCGAACTCGTTTTAAGAATAAGTACTCAATGTACAAATTCTTGAATTATACCAAACAACAATATTAAATCCAATTTAATTTGTATTTAATACTAATTCTTTATTTAATTCCAAATTAAATAATTACACTTCATTAATGAGCCTTTGCGACTTAGATTCTAAATCCAATCTTTACGGGTCTCAAAGCCCAATTAACATCCAATGTCAATTTAATTAAAGTCCAATGGGCTTTCAATTAATTTATAAGGCATGGACCTTGGCAACCAAAGCCCAATAAGGAATCACCCTTTTGCCAAAGATCAATTTAGGCCCATTAGGTTCAATTAAAATTTTAAAGGTCCATTATATTATATTTGGACTTTATGGAAATGGTTGTAGGCCCAATTGGATCCAACCAATTAACCTAAACCAAACTTGGCCCAACCAAGCCTATTAAGCCCAAATACAACTTTACAAGACCAATTCCAAATTTAGCCCATCTAATTAAATTCTAAAATTCCAAATTTCACAATTTAATTAACTAAAGTGCTTTAGCCATAATTAATTAGTCAAATTAACATTTCCAAAATACCAATTACACTAATTAATCATGCTTATCATCATCAACACGTGTCCAACATTATTGAATCAAAAAATCAACTCATTTCCATGCTTTGATGTCACGGCAATTTGGGGTTTTTATAAATCGATTTCGATTTCAATCCAATTAAATCCTAAATCAATTTATCCCAAGTCTTTCAATTCATCCAATGATCAAAAAACAAAAATCACCATGACTTTAGGGCATCAACACCATTCGGCCAAGCCAAATTTTGGGAAAAATTAATCCAATTCAATTTTCATCAAATTGATCATGAATAACTCTAAGTTAGCATCATTCAAGCATATTCAAAAAATCAATTTCATCAAATCATGCTCAAATCAATTTTACCCAAATTTTACCCTAAATCAAATTCATGCTTAATCAAGGCTCTGATACCATTGTTGGGTTTTCTAGGTGATCCCAAGATCAAATTAAGTTATGAAAAGTGTGAATACATCAAAGTAAAGTTGCGGAATACTCACTTTGATCGGCTTTTGCGATGCGAAGAACAATAAAAATTTTCCTTGCTCCATTGAAGCTCTCGGCCAAGCTCCTCTTTTGTGCACCAAGTTTCGGCCAAGGTCCCATTTGTGTGCTCCAAGCTCCAAGCTTTGTAAATGGATTTCATGCTCACGAATGGGTTTCCCTATCACCTTTGTAAGACTCATTTGAGTGCTAGCTCTTGAGATTTTGCAACAAAATCATGAACCACTGAGCCCTTGGCTCACGGCAAACAAAAGAGAAAAATGGTGAAGGCCATTCGTCCATAAGAAGAAAAAGTGAGAGAGATGTGTATTTTTGGTTTCTAAAACCTAATACCAAAATCGTAATGCCAAAAAGTGTTACCCAAAATTGATAAAGCTTTTCCAAAAAGCAAAATCAGTTTTGGAGGCAAAATGACATTTATTGCCCACAACCACCAACATCATGAATAGTGACTGGTTGTCAATCACTAAAAGGTGACTTGACATCCATCACTAAAGTGACAGGTGATGTGACGCGTGATGTGACTTATGGGCCGCAGTTAAATTTAAAATACGAGTGGGCCCGTAAACACTCCCGGGCTCGGGTTCGCTAATTCCAAATTAATAAATTTTCTGTTGCGTCGTAATTAAATCAAATTTATTTAAATAATTATGCCTAGCAAAATTACTATTCATGTCGCTAGCGAATCAATTCTAAATTAACTCGTTTGCCCGGATTAAAATCCAATTTTAATTCTGCGTCGAAATCTAATTTCGTATAATATATCGAATATATTATTTTATCGATTAATTCCAAATTAATCGTTCTCTCTCTTTAAATAATATTTTATCCCATATAAAATATTTCTGTAATTAATCCTAGATTAATTTTCTCTCTCTAATAATTAATCCCAGATTAATTATGTGCGAGTCATACGTCATCGGTGAATCTTCGGGAAGCGACCCATGAGATCCCCGGATATGTTAGCAGTAAATCCGGTCGTCGGACTATCCGAATACGTACGTACCTAGTACTACGTTTTTACCGATTTACAAGACATGGTTGGCTTCTAGCAAAGCACCGTGCCTACCCAATTCTCCAGAAATATTCTTAAAGGAATATGTAATCTATATCAGGCGTAGTATACGTCGTATTGCGTATTGCGATCCAGTATCGGATGTCACATGCTAGGCCTGGGGCTGGAATTGTGTCTGCCCCGTACGAAGCACATATCGGATATCTGGTAACTAGTCTCTATAATCGGATAAACATGACTTCCATAGACACATAGTCATACTACCAATGGAATTTCGAGGGGTCTATCCAGAGCGAAGCTGTTTTCGTACCATCGATAAAAACAACCTCATATTACACTTGCATGAGTATCCAATACCCAAATATATGAGAACTATGTCGTTATTCTCCCACAATGAGCACAAGTGAAATACTAGTATATTCTGCATTATCGATGTCCAATCTCGATAATACTCTGACTATGGATGTTTTAATGATTAAACCTTCATGGATTGATATTGTCTCATATCTTATTAATCTGGAACTAATCATATGGACTTTTCTCATTTATATATCCTGGTAATCTAATATAAATGATAAAAGAGCAATTTCCTTTGTCATATAGTTAATTTGTATAACAACACCATGTTCTGTACAAATAGTGATGTTATAGGTTATAATTGTCCAACAGACACCTCCCAAAAGCTTCTCCCCTCAATAAGTAAGACTGAACCCAATCCGACCAAGAGGAAACCTGGCCAGAGCAAAGAAAACATAAGTGCTTAACAATTGTCACTCTATTCAAAGTGTCCAATCTCTTGATCCCCAAACCCCCCTCTTTCAGAGGTAAACAAACTCTACTCCAACCAATTTCGCCCCCAAAGAAGTGAGTTCACTACCCTTCCAAATGAAGGATTGGAGAGTCATCTCCACCTTCCTAATAACAGACTTAGGAAGAATAAATAAAGAAGACCAATAAACTTGAATGGAGAACAAAATAGATTTTATGAGCTGAAGTCGCCCCGCATACGAAAGAAACTTACTACTCCAACTCTTGGCACACTTGACAATACGATCAACAAGAGAAGCACAATCTGAGGCCCGGAGCTTAAATGAAATCAAATGAACTCCCAGATACCGCACTGGAAGAATAACTTCTTGGAAACCTAAAACATGAAACAGCTGACCCTTAAGGCTAAGAGAGATTCCGAAGGAGAAAAGATGACTCTTAGCTAGATTCGGGACTAAGACTGAAAAACCACTATGCTGCCAAAGATAGTCCTTGATCAGAGAGACCGAGGAGGCATCCGCCTTATAAAAAATCATGAGGTCATCCGCAAAACAAATATGTGTTAGGCGGTCCTTAGAATATCGCCAATGAAACTTGAAACCCCGATTATGAGCCATATATATGAAGTAAGCCCGAGAACTTCCATAGCCAGAACAAAAAGATAAGGAGACATAGGATCACTTTGTCGCAGCCCACGGCCCCTAAAGAAAAAACCATGCAACTCCCCATTACTAGACACAGAAAAACATATAGTTGAAGTAATACACTCCTGAATCCAACCCATCATTCTCTCTGGAAAACCAACAGTCCATAAGACCTCAACCATAGAGTCCCAATGAACAGTGTCATAAGCTTTCATCAAGTCAATCTTAAGAGCACATCTTGGGGTACCACCTTTCCGATGATAATTTCGAACCAATTTTTGGCACAATAAAATGTTGTCGGTAATACGCCGTCCCGCAACAAAAGCAGATTGATTATGGCTAATCACTGAAGGAAGGAAAATCTTGATCCGATTCGCAATAAGCTTGGCATTACACTTGTAAATAGTGTTACAGTAAGAAATAAGCCGAAAGTCCTTAACCTGGGAAGGATTGGGGATCTTCGGGATCAGAGCAATAGACGTCGCATTAACCTGCCTCAAGAGACGCCCAGAAGAAAAGAAATAGTGAATATCACAAAGAACATCATCCCCCACGATACTCCAAGTCTTCTTAAAAAAACCCGAATTAAACCCATTTGGGCCAGAAGCCTTATTGTCCTTTAGAGAAAACAAGACAGACTTAATCTCCTCATAGGAAACCTCTTGGGCAAGAGTCTCCCTCTGCTCATCAGACACATGCTTAGTAATAGTAGAATGGAGAACATCCCTATCAATATCCTGCTGAAAGGGCTGGGCCCCCAAAAGAGTCTCATAAAAAGATACAATCTCCTCCCTAACCAAAACATCATCTTCCACACGAGTCCCATCCTCCTTAGTAACAGAAGTAATCTTACTACGACAATGAATACTCTTCATAGCAGTAAAAAAGAATTGCAAATTCTGATCCCCAAGGTTGAGCTATTGAACACGAGATTTCTATCCATTGAAGCCCTCCTCAGTCCGACTCAGATCACCATACCATAAAGAATGTCTCGCTTCTTTAGCTAACAAAGCAGAGTCATTAAGGAAATCCTGTAAAGCACACTGTACCCTATCCATCTCCCTTCTAATCTCCAAAACCCTACCTTAAATATTAGAGAAGTTCTCAACATTAAACTTCTTCAAAGCCATCTTAACACTCTTCAGCTTACTACACAAACGGAACATCGGAATACCACGAACATCAATATCTCAAGCCCTAGTCACAACAGAGAAGAAATCAGTATGATCAGCCCAAAAATCAAAGAATTTGAAAGGAATTTTCTCTTTGGGAGCTCAAAAAGCTTAACAACCATATGAGAGTGATTTGAAATATAAGGGGGAAGAAACCGAGCAGCAGAACCCGAGAAGAGACACTCTCAAGAAGAGTTAGCGATAACATGATCAAGCTTACGCCAAATAAGAGATTGAACCTGCTTATTAAACCACGTAAAATGACAGCCAGAGAATTGAAGATCATCCAAACCTGTCTGACCCAAACAACAACCCAAATCATCTTTCCAAGACGGCCACGACATAAAACCACCACTATGCTCAACCGATGTGCGGATGGTGTTGAAATCCCCCATAACTAGCCATGGAGAATCATCAAAATCACTACCACTAGTAATCAGGTCGGTCCATAGCTCATGACACTTCTCATAGTCACACTCACCATAAACCACAAAAACCACAAAGCTCCACAACCCCGAAATATGAGACACACAACAATGTATAGCTTAAGACGAAGAACGAATAATGCTTACATCAATGTCACTAGGATTCCAACAAACCCAAATACGGCCAAACGGAAGACCGTTAGAATGGAAAATAACTTCCACGAAAGATTAATTGCACGAGAGAAACTGACAAAATTAACATCTTTTACCTTGGTTCAACTAAACCACATAAAGAAAGCTTCTCATCATGTAGATTATGAGGAGACTTCTTGTAATCATACTAAATGAACAATTAAGGATCTGTTGGTAAATGTTAATATTAAACTGTACATTTTAGTTAGAAATGCAAAATGGCGTTTCTGAATGGTTTCTTCAAATAAGAAGATATCCATTGTGATTTCTTTTATTTAAAAATTTCATTCGGGAATGGCCCTAGAGTTTGTGTTCTACTAAGATCACAGTTTGATATACAAGCAATAGAGCCTATCGTAGACTCAGGTTAGCCTTCCGAAAATCCATGTTATCTAATTTTGATATCAGTTAGGTTGTCTGATTTTATCGAAGCATAGAGAATACACATATTATAGTAGGGTTAGTGAGAGCTTACAAATTTCTTTCTAGTGTTAGATATCCTAACGACATTATCAATATTAATGTAATAATGAGATGTTTGTGAGGTAAAAGGTTTATCTAAGTCTTCTTTTCTTCATGAAAACAGTGGGAGTAGTCTTTGTTATATTTGATATAAAGTTTTATATATGATATAAAACTAAGAGACTTGTGAGATACTCTCATTAGTCGTACATTAGATATGATCTAATAAAGGACACAACAATACTATCTGTTTGACAGTTAGTATAATTGTTTGACAGTTAGTGTGTCTCTTGTATATAGTATTCATTTTTCGTAAAGGATGATAACTTTGTCGAAAGAGGAATTGATTAGAATGTCTATTCAATCTTATGCATCATAGGATGATGGCATAATGAATACTATGTTATGTGTGATTAAAAGACATCAATTTAATCATAATTGTTACGAACTCTTTTGATATGCTATAGACTATATGATGTGTCTTGAAATATGTTCTTTGTTATCTTTAGATATTAAGAACGAGTTTCTCAGTCATTGAGAATATAGTCTGTAACCATTAGGGTCAGATTAGTTTTGAGTCTAATTATGATGTTAGATGATCTACGTCAAAAAAGAGTCAGAAAAGATGTAGTGGGAGTGTCACGATTGATTCTACTGTGTAAGTGGAATTAGTTGTAATTTATACAGTATTGACTTATTAAGTTGCAAAGTGACCTTGTAGATTAGAAGTTTTGATATTAATGTTGTACTTGCGGTTCTCTGCATAATACTTTGGATTTGATCCCAACATACATAGACAACTCAGTAGTTGTAGCACAATATTGATGTCGCATCTGAGTCATATTGATGTATAACTTAGGTTCTATAAAATATTAATGATGCTAGCTAAGGGAAACGTTTGAGTTTGTTGGACAAACTCGATATGTTATAGCGGACCTACTTGTTGTTGCCTAACTCTTGAGTGCTAGGTGAGATCTGAGGGCCATGCGTATGTGATACATATTTAGATGTGTATATGATACCATGGATTGGCACTAGAGAAAGTGAGAGAAATTGTTATGGTTAGTGCTCGGAGTGCCAATCCGGATCGTATTTATGTCCGACTCATGAATACAAACCAATTTCTTTTTCCATAATATTACTTATTTATGGTAGCACCTCTTATTTTTATATATGTATTCGATCTAATTACGATTAGATTGAAACTAAATATGATTTAGTGATATGTATATATTAGACAAAGCCCCGTGGCATATGGCTAATAGGTCGTTGGTTCTCAAGCTTTAGCAACCGGGTTTACCTATGACTAAGGATGACCTCTTTAAAGTTCCGGTGTGGGTTAGACTTTTCAATCTGCCTTTCGAGTTTTGGACTGCTAATGGACTTAGTTTCGTGGCCAGTGCGGTTGGTAAACCTCTCAATGCTGACTATATTACCCTTTCTAGAAAAAAGCTCAGTTTTGCTCGTGTTTGTATTGAAATTGATGCTCAAAATCCTCTGGTTGAGAATATTGACTTCCAGTGTCCTAATGGTACTCAGTTACAGGTTAGGGCTGAATTCGAGTGGGTTTCTGTGAAATGTTCTACTAGTGAGGTTTTTGGTCAGTCCTTGAATTCTTGCCATAGGAAGGCTCATAGTAGGGAGGATAGTAAGCCTTCTCAGACTTGGGTTCCTAAGCCCTCCACTCCTACTACGAGTACAATTTTTACAATTGAGGCGGTTAAGGATAAGGAGGGTTCATGGATTTCAATTTCTAAGAAGAAGAGAGGTAAGGCGGTGACTTTGACCACTCCCATTAGTTCGAGTGGCGATGTGATTCTAGGTGATTCTACTGACAGAGTTTTTTTTTTGGGTGAGTGCTCTACTAAGAGTTTGGAACCGGCTCCGGTAGTTTCTTATGAGCTAGTTGATACGTCTAAGGAAGTAGTTGTTGAGGCTGAGGGTAAGGTGGAAGAGGGTGAGTGTTCTTCTATTACATCACCGCATGTCAATGATCTTCTTGAGGATGTTTTAGCTGAGATTTTGTTATTGGGGTTTATGATTTGCCTATTCCCAATTATAACAGTTTGGCTGTCAAGGCTAAAGATTCTTTGGAGATAAAGAAATTGGTTTATGGTTTCAAATCTAAGAAGGGTTCGGGAGGTAAGAGGATTTAGAAACGACAGTCCCTAAATGGGGGTAGACGACATTGATCTTCTTGGGTGGGTTGTTCTTTCCTATCTATTTTTATGATTTTTAGTTGTTGGAATATTCGGGGTCTCAATGAACCTATGAAACAAGCTGAAGTTATGAGGTTTTTTCGTGATGATAAGCTTTCTCTCTGTGGTTTAGTTGAAACCAAGGTAAATGATATTAACTTTGTGAATGTCTCTCGAGCTATAAATCCTTCGTGGAAGTTCTTTTTCCATTCAAATGTTCTTCCGTTTGGAAGTATTTGGGTTTGTTGGAATCTTAGTGACATTGATGTGAGCATTATTTGTTCTTCGTCTCAAGCTATTCATTATCGTGTGTCTCATGTTTCCGCTTTTTGGAGCTGTGTGGTTTCTGTGGTTTATGGTGAGTGTGACTATGAGAAGCGTTGAGAGCTACGGGCTGATTTGATTACTTGTGGTAGTGACTTTGATGATTCTCTGTGGTTAGTTATAGGGGGATTTCAACGCCATCTGTACTTTATTTGAGCATAGTGGTGGTTCTTTGTCGTGGCCATCTTGGAAAGATGATATGAGTTACTGCTTGGGTCAGGCTGGTTTGGATGATCTTCAATTTTCTGGCTGTCATTTACGTGGTTTAATAAACAGATTCACTCTCCTATCTGGCGCAAGCTTGATCGTGTTATTGCTAATTCCTCTTCGGAGTTTCTCTTCCTGGGTTCGGTTGCCCGGTTTCTTCCCCTTCAGATTTCGGATCACTCTCATATGGTTGTTAAGCTTGTTGAGCTCCCAAAGAGGAAAATTCATTTCAAGTTCTTTGATTTTTGGGCTGATTTGTGGCTAGGGCTTGGGATATTGATGTTCACGGTACTCTGATGTTCCATTTATGTAGTAAGTTGAAGAGTGTTAAGGTGGCTTTGAAGAAGTTTAATGTTGAGAATTTCTCTAATCTTTTTGGTAGGGTCGTGGATATTAGAAGGGAATTCGATATGGTGCAGTGTGATTTGCAGGATAGCCCTAGTGACTCTGCTTTGTTAGTAGAAGAGTCGAGACTTTCTTTATGTTATGGTGATTTGAGTCGGGCAGAAGAGAGCTTCAATAGACAGAAATCTCATGTTCAATGGCTCAACCTTGGGGATCAGAATTCAAAATTCTTCCTTACTGCTATGAAGAGTCTTCATTGTCGTAGTAAAATTACTTATGTTTCTAAGGAGGATGAGACTCATTTGGAGGATGATGCTTTGGTCATGAAGGAGATTGTATCTTTTTATGAGACTCTTTTGGGGCCCCAGCCTTGTCAGTAGGATTTTGATAGGGATCTTCTCCACTCCGCTATTTCTAATCATGTGTCTGTTGAGCAGAGGGATACACTTGCCCGGGAGGTTTCTAATGAGGAGATTAACTCTGTCTTGTTTTCTCTGAGGGACAATAAGGCTCATAGTCCAAATGGGTTTAATTCGGGTTTCTTTAAGAGGACTTGGAGTATTGTGGGTGATGATGTCCTTTGTGCTATTCATGCTTTCTTTTGTTTAGGGTGTCTCTTGAAGCAGGTTAATGCTATGACTATTGCTTTGATCCCAAAGATCCTAAACCCTTCCCAGGTTAAGGACTTCTGTTTTATTTCCTGTTGTAACACTATTTATAAGTGCATTACCAAGCTTATTGCGAATCGGATTAAGATCGACCTTCCTTCTGTTGTCAGCTCTAATCAATCTGCTTTTGTTGAGAGGCGGCGTATTTGCGATAACATTTTATTATGCCAAGAACTGGTGAGGAATTACCATCGGAGTGCTGGAACCCCAAGATGTTCTCTTAAGATTGATTTGATGAAAGCTTATGATACTGTCCGTTGGGATTTTATTGTTGTGGTGTTGCAGACTTTTGGTTTTCCTGAGGGATGGTGGGGTGGATTCGGGAGTGTATGACCTTTATTGTGTTTTCTGTGTCTATTAATGGGGAGTTGAATGGTTTTTTCCCCGATGGTCGTGGTTTGCGACAAGAGGATCCTATGTCACCTTATCTTTTTGTTTTGGCTATAGAAGTTCTCCCGCGCTTACTTCAGACTATGTCTCATAATGGGGGTTTCAAGTTTCATTGGCGTTGTTCTAAAGACCGACTCACTCATCTTTGCTTTGCAGATGACCTGATGATTTTTTGTAAGGCGGATGGTCCATCGATCTCTTTGGTCAAGTATTGTATTGGCAGTTTATGGGTTTATCTGGTTTGGTCCTGAATCCAGCTAAGAGTCATCTTTTCTCCTCTGGTATCTCTCATTCCTTAAAGGATCGCAGCTTCATTTGTTGGGTTTCCAGTAGTGTTTTCTCTATGTTCGTTATTTGGGAGTCCCTTTGATTTCTTATAAGCTCCGGGCTTCAGATTGTGCTTCTCTTGTTGAACATATCGTCCAGCGTGCCAAGAGCTGGAGTACCAGGTTTCTTTCATTTGCAGGGCGGCTTCAGCTCATCAAGTCAGTTTTGTTCTCTATTCAAGTTTATTGGTATTCTTTATTCATTGTTCCTTTGTCTGTTATTAAGAAGGTAGAGCGGCTATTGTTAATCATTTATGGTTTCTGTGTCTAGCGTTTGGAATGCGATGAGGATGAGGGGCATTTTGATTCCCTGGCATTGGGTTTTTTGGTTTAGTAAAGCTATTCCATGCCATTTCTTTTTTCTTTGGATGACTATACAGGGTGGCCTTTGCACCCAAGATCGCCTTATGAGTTTTGATATCTCTGTTTTCTCGTAATGCATCCTTTGTGGTTGTTCAAGTGAGGATGTTGATCACCTTTTCTTCCAATCCACTTTTTCTTCGCGGGTTTGGACTACGATACTGGCAATGTGTGGGTTAGATTGGAGTTCTCGAGCTTAGTTGCAGATAGTTGAGTGGATGTATCAGTTCGCCGACACCTCATTATATCATCTTCTTGTTCGGCTTTCTTTTGCTGTGACAGTTTACTATATCTGGAGAGAGAGGAATGCCTGCATGCATGATGTGACTCCTCACCCTGTAAGTGCTCTGCTTTGTGATATTGTTTTTACTGTCCGATCTCGTGCCAGTTTACTGCGGAGGGTGATGAATGGGTTTTAGGGCGGAAATCCGGTAACACAACGGAATAGTGGAAAATCAAAATTTTCTGATTTCAAAAATTTTTCTCGGATTAATTAAATAAACATATTTATTTAATTATCCAATTATCAGATTATGAAAAATTACACAATAAATCAAATTTTTATGCAATTACCGATTGCCCCTAAACCAAACATTTTGTTTATTTTATTCTTAAATTGTTCAAAACAATTTTGGATGATTCTAAATCATTACTAATATGAATTTAACATGTCCTACATATTCAAAAACAAATTGCAACATGAAACCCCAATTTTTAACTCCAAACCCGAGAGCCCCTGTAGGCACTGCATTTTTGCATATAAATCCCGATGATGAGTCTCATTTGGAGGCACTACCTTTTAAGTAGCGGAAGCCGCGGGAAACGGACGTCGAAAGGGAGAAGATGGAAATCAATACTTTGTCGAATTTGACTCGCTTGTTTAGCTTCGGGATCGCTGGTGGACCTCTGTTTTAAAGCACATTTAGCCTAAAAAACCCGCAAACACTTAACCTTAGCCCAAAACCCCACATCTAGCCCCCACACGCACCAAGCCCACCATCAAAAGCCAACCAAACTCACCAAAAGACCACAAGCCCAAGCCTTGGCCCACACGCCCAAGCCCACTTATGACACATCCAAATTAATTAAATATATATTTAACACATGTGTAATTAAATAAAACAAATAAAATCTAAATAATCACCTACCAAAATAATAAAAATACTTACAGAAATTAAAGAAAAATCGCATGCCTAATTAAGATAAATCAAATATATTGTATTCCTAACTTAACAAATCTCATGCCTAAACAAGATAAATCAAATATTTTATCTTCCTAATTTGAACCAATCTTGTCTCCAATCAATCTTAGGATTTCCTTGTTTGACACTAAATCATATCCTAATTTAATACACCAAATCCCTTCCTTGTCAAGCAAGGATAAACCCTAGCTCTTGTCTATATAAACAACACTTTTCCAAGACACCCCCATCTCCATTCACACCACAAAGCAAACCTTCATCAACCTTCACTAGCCCTCACATAACAAGCTTCAATCCATGCCAAATTTGCCCATTCACGTTTAACACGAAGCAGATCACTCACGCCTGACCAACGCACAACAAACACTCAACCACTAAACACGCCAAAGCTATCAACGCCCCTCAGTTCACACTTAGCAAAGCCACCTGCCCCACTACCTTCAAAAGCTCAAGCCCTCATGCACAGCCCCACTATCAACACACGCCACCTGGCCTTATCACAGCCCCACACAGCCACTACACTATCGAAAATATACCCATAAAACAGTAAGCAGAAACCGCACAAACACCCTCATACAGCAGCCCTTTTCACCGAAAACAACAGCCCCTTTTACCATAAAATAGTAGCCCAAAAACGCAACATACAGCAGCCCCTAAACCCCTTAAAACAGTCCAAAAAAAACCCTAAAACTGCACTAAAAAAACTGCACTTAAAGCCTTTAAAATCACTCAAAACAGTAGCCTAAAACACCAAAAACAGTGACCAAAATACGGTAGCAAAACAGCAGCAAAACGGAGTCAAAACAGTAGCTTGAGCAGCGAAACAGCAAGGTAAAACGTAAACCAGTGAACCAGAAAAGTTGAGGAGATTTAACCCTTCCGATCTCCGTGAAACGCAAGTCCGAAAGTCGATGAAAAAGGTTAGACCTGAGGGTATTTTTCACATCCATTTTCAGTTGTATTTTTATTATTTATTGAGTTTCTTTTGCATGATTATTATGGAGTGATGCATGTTGTGGCCTTTGAATAGATAAAAAAAATGCATGTATTGTGAAATGGTTTATGTTGTGGCCCTTGAATAAAATGAAAAATGTGTCGCCTCTCGTGGTATATAGGATGGAAACCCAGACATAAATTTCATAGACGATTCCGAATGGACGGTAGTATGATCTGTACTTGGGATACAACTCCACGTACCACTTGAGTAAATGGCGCATATTTCGTTTTATGTTGTTTTGATTTGTTTATTATTCGCTACTTGATTTCCGCATGTTATTTGTTTATGTAATGATTTGATCGAGCGCATGTGCTTAGTAAGTTGGATTAAAGGTCCCCTATCTTGATGGGTTAAAATCATTTACCACGATGCTTTGCCGCGCCGGTTTATGTATATTCGGAATGTAAGATGTGTTCAATCGGGTATACAAAGTCCGATATTATTGTCTTTATTTTTTATATGCATGATGTGATCGAGCGCATGGGCTTAGTAAGTTGGATTAAAGGTCCCCTATTCTGAGGGGTTAAAATCCTTTACCACGATGCTTTGCCGTGCCGGTTGATGTATATTCGGTTGAATGTAAGATGTGTTCAATTGGGTCTACGAAGTCCGATATTGTTGTCTTTATCTTTGTACGCATTATAATGAAAAGCGCAATGGGCTTATGGTGTTGGACTAAAAGGTTCTCCATTTGGGGGAAGAAAATCCTAAAAGGCTACCTTTACCACGATATTCGTCGATTCTTTCATCTATTGATTGCATCATCTATCCTTGTCTTGGCTCGATCTATTATCATTGGTGTACCCATGTCATGATAGCATTTGGGCATTATTTCTCGTGGTATATAGGATGCATACCCGGACATAAATTTCACAGCCGATTCCGAACGGACGGTAGTACGATCTGTACTCGGGATACAATTCCACGTACCACTTGGAAAAAGGACCACGCACGGGTGTGTCAATTCTAGATATCTTTTCTACATCACATCACGACATGTCTATTTTAGCGTATAGTTGTCTCTTTTTACCTTATGCATTTGTATTACCTCTTTAGTTATCTATTTTCATTATGTGCTTAATTGTCTTTCCTTAATATGCATGCTTGTAAGAATGTTATTTGTTTACGCTTCTGTGTCTACCAATGTGAAATTGTATGCTTTCCGTATGTCAATTTATCTTTATACATGAATTCAGACATAGATTATATGCAAATAGGTTGTATGCAAAGATGAAAATGTTTTATATGTAAACTTAGATATGAGCTTTGTACCTATGCATGCAAACTTAGAAGTAAATTATCCTTGGAAATATGTTGCTTAGGCTTGGTAAGATTATTTCACAAATCATTTTATTACAAGTGGCATAAGTAGGAGACCATTCCGAACCCAACGGTTTGAGGTCTTCCCTTGCGAGGGGTGAGTACGGCCTTAAATCTTTGTCCCGGTTCACACCGGGTGGCGACTCCATTATTCTCCGGTTTAGTTCCCCGTGGACTACCTACTCCCAACTAGGCCGCGAGCCTAGAACAGCATGCGTCGCCCAGTTTCTGTGTTCCCACAGTCTGGCGACTCCACTGGGGATAGAGAATGGGCCCTGAAATAATGTCTAGTAATATTATGATTTGTGCTTTAATTGACCGTGTCTACCGTGGGTTAAAAGGGGTTTAATCAAAGGCATTTTGAGGCTAGGTAATGGTTTGGTGTCTTCCTTCACTCACTACCTTTCTAGAAGGAAAAGTTGTGAAGGCACCTAAATAATCATCTACTCGTAGCCTACGGTGATGGACTAATTTGGAGGACTCGTTCTTTATTCCTGACACCAAGCGATAAGAGCCTAAGAGGCTTGGGTACTTAAGAGAGCCTCGCTCCACCCTCCCTCTAGGGAATCTATAATGGGAAATCCATCTGACAGTCAGTCACACACCATAACTCATTGGCACACGTACTGTAAGGTATAAAAAAGGTGCGCTCACTTGGTCGCTCGAACCCTTGAGTGAGGATACCTAGTTTTGGGCAATCCTTCGCCAGTGAGAGTCTTTGTCTACACTCCCGCAAAGCCACACGTAGACCGGGGTCGTATGGCCTATAACAACTATTTCCTTGTGCTTGTGGACCATCCTCATTTGGATGCAGTTGGACTTCTTGTCAGAAATGCGAACTTGTTGGGCCATTTGAACTGGGACGAGTTCATATCCTATGACAATTGGGCCAAAAGCTTCTAAAATATTGATGGGCCACTCTGTAGAAATTATTTTTATATACTTGTGTTTTGGAACATGGTCGTTTGGATCCATTCGGACCTTTTGTCATGAGGTATGGGCTTGTTGGGCCATTTAAACTAGGGCAAGAACATATCTTATGATGATTGGGCCAAAAGCTTCTAAAACACCAATGGGCCATTATATGTTTGTGTTTAGGAACATTATCATTTGGAAACTATTAGACTTCTTACCATGAGATGTGAACTTGTTGGGCCATTTAAACTGAGACGAGTTCACTCTTATGACAGTTAGCCCAAAAGCTTCTAAAATGATGATGGGCCGATTTGTGTGAAGATTTTAATGAGTTGATATATTCCTTGTATCGCATGCATCTCATTCATCTCATGCATACATATATCTATGTCTAAAAAGATATCATAGAGTCCCGTTGGGTTAGGGAAGAGGGAAGACTCACCAAAAGACCGGTAATAGATACAAGTACGTCTGATAACGAGGTATCCTGGATAGATCAGTTGGAAAATGGTTCGCCAAGATAAACGAACAGTTGCAAGCCTTGACTACCGCCATGGAAAATATGTTGTACCCCGTGCTGGGGGAAATTCTGAGAATGTGAGGCGCGAGGAGCCTCCGAATAGGTTGGGGGATGATATCCCCGATTTTGATGACGACATGGCAGAGTATGCAACAGGCAGAGTAATTGGGTCTCAGGTAGAATTTTAGAAGCTTCAGGATCAGGTTGAGTCAATTACCCGTAAGATGAAGGGTAAGGACGAAGAATTACTAGACTATGAGGTGATGACCTTTGAGGAACAGTTGCCTGCTCAGTTCAAGATGCCGATATGGCCAAGTTCAACGGGAATGGGGATCCGATAGTCCACCTCTGACAATATGTATCAGTTATGAGTTCAGTGGGCCTGACACAACGCCAAGCTCAGAAGATGTTGGGATGTCACTTGAGGGGGCACCCATAGTGTGGTACCATAGCCTTGAAAGAAAGGTTAAGGAGGATTGGAGGGAATTGGCAGATGCATTCCTGAAATAGTATGTTACAAGACTTGGAGATTGATTTGTCACTTCATGATTTGGAGAACACTAAGCAGAAGCCGGAAGAAAGCTTTAAGGAGTATGTAGACCGCTGGAGAAGCCAGCTTCTAAAGATGTAGACTCAGCCCTCTGAGAAGGACCAGATTAAAATGATCATCAAGGGCACTAAGCCCTCGATCTATGGCAAGTTGAGGAGGATGACTTCAATCATTGCGGATTTCCGACAGCTGAGGAAAACTGTCATGGACATTGAAGAAGAGGAAGCCGAGAACCGGAAGTTCTATGGCCAGAATATGAGGACTTTTGGGGGGCATTCTGAGACCAAACCTGCTGCTGCCGAGGTTGCTGCCATCAAGAACTGGCGTTTCTCCAACTTGGGAAGACCTTTGTCCAAGGTACTTGAGAAGTTGACAAGGCAAGGATTCTTAAAACCTTTGGAGCCTAAACCACTTCCAAATACCCCACCACCACATCTAAAAATAGACCGCTACTGTCACTTCCACCAGCAACACGGCCATGATACTGACAGCTGTTCCCGCCATCGGTATGAAATTCAGGAACTCATTGATGCCCACAAAATACCCGATCCTGAAAAAGAACAGCCTAGCACACACACCAACCCTCTGCCAGATTATCACTCTGTTCCCCCACCGATTCAACCCTGATACCATGATATTCAGCGACACTCAGAACACGGGGGATTCCCAAAAGAAGCAAGCAGAAACGACAGAATAGCCGTTCAGTTGTGGGAAATTGGGTAGTGAGGTTATCGGACTTAGAAGGAAATGAGTTCACCGAGCCGATCAATATAGATAGATTGAAGCAGTATTTTGCCAGAGGAAGAGAAAACCGAGCAGTCACCAATGGAATTGGTGGATGACGTAACCCAACGGGATATGAAACTCATTCATGCATACATGCATACACGTAACGTATTTTGCATTCCTTTTTGTGTTTGTTTTGTTTTGTATTCAAAGGTTTCAAAGAAGAAAAATAGAAAGCGTCAAATGCAAGCCAACCGGAAGAAGCAACAGTTCAATGTCAACAGTCATCAAGAATGAATCACGGGGTTGAGGCCCATATCAGTATCAGTCTGGGGGCGAGAACCATATCAGTATCAGTCTGTGGGCGAGGCCCACATTTGTATCAGTCTGCGGGCGAGGCCCATATCAGTACCGGTTAGGGGCGAGGCCCACACTACATCAATATCAGTTTTTAGAGATGAGTCACAGGGTCGAGGCCCACATCATCATCAGTTTCAGGGATGAGTCCCATGGCCGAGGCCTACGTCAACATCAGTATCAGCATGGGGGCGAGGCCCATATCAGTATCAGTCTAGGGGCGAGGCCCATATCGATATCAGTCTGGGGGTGAGGCCCATATCATTAACAGTATCAGTCTCGCCGGGTATGGCACTCTGGGGGCGAGGCACACATCCTTATCAACATCAGTCTGGCCGGGTATGGCACTCTGAGGGCGAGGCCCACATCCTTATCAGCATCAGTCTGGCCGGGTATGGCACTCTGGGGGCGAGGCCCACATCCTTATCAGCATCAGTCTGGCCGGGTATGGCACTCTGGGGCAAGGCTCACATCCTTAACAGCATCAATCTGCCCGGGTATGACACTTTGAGGGCGAGGCCCACATCCTTATCAGCATTAGTCTGGCCGGGTATGGCACTCTGGGGCGAGGCCCACATCCTTATCAGCATCAGTCTGGCCGGGTATGGCACTCTGGGGGCGAGGCCCACATCCTTATCAGCATCAGTCTGGCCGGGTATGGCACTCCCGGGGTGAGGCCCACATCCTTATCAGCATCAGTCTGGCCGGGTATGGCACTCTGGGGGCGAGGCCCACATCCTCATCAGCATTAGTCTCGCCGGGTATGGCACTCTGGGGGCGAGGCCCACATTAACATCAGATCAGTTTTGCCGGGTACGGAGATACAAAATCAGTTTTGCTGGGTACGACACTCCGGGTTTGGAGACATCTGATCAGTTTTTCCGGCTACGGCACTCCGGGTATGGAGACATTAGATCAATTTTGCCAGGTACGACACTCCGGGTATGGAGACATCAGTTTAGCATGCCAGGTACGGCACTCCGGGTATGGAGATATTGCTGCGACACCTTGGGTATGAGGTTTAGCATGCCAGGTACGACACTCTGGGTATGGAGATATTACTGCGACGCCTTGGGTATGAGGTTTAGCATGCCAGGTACGGCACTCCGAGTATGGAGATATTACTGCGACGCCTTGGGTATGAGGTTTAGCACGCCAGGTACGGCGCTCCGGGTATGGAGATATTACTGCGACGCCTTGGGTATGAGGTTTAGCACGCCAGGTACGGCACTCCGGGTATGGAGATATTACTACGACGCCTTGGGTATGAGGTTTAGCATGCCAGGTACGGCACAACATCAACTCCACGCAACACATGGCAAGTCAAGTGGCAGTTGGCGAGCCAGGTAAGTGAAAATGCATTGCATAACTTTGATAGGATTGTCACTGTTACACGTTACACAAGTCCCATCAAAGTGGGGGCTACTGTAGGCATAACATTTTTGCATATAAATCCCGATGATGAGTCTCATTTGGAGGCACTACCTTTTAATTCGCGGAAGCCGCTGGAAATGGACGTCGAAAGGGAAAAGATGGAAATCAGTACTTTGTCGAATTTGACTCGCTTGTTTAGCTTCGGGCTCACTGGTGGACCTCCGTTTTAAAACACCTTTAGCCTAAAAAACCCGCAAACACTTAACATTAGCCCAAAACCCCACATCTAGCCCACACACACACCAAGCCCACCATCAAAAGCCAACCAAACTCACCAAAAGACCACACGCCCAAGCCTTGGCCCACACGCCCAAGCCCACTTAAGACACATCCAAATTAATTAAATATATATTAACACATGTGTAATTAAATAAAACAAATAAAATCTAAATAATCATCTACCAAAATAATAAAAATACTTACACAAATTAAAGAAATTACATGCCTAATTAAGATTAATCAAATATATTGTATTCCTAACTTAACAAATCTCATGCCTAAACAAGATAAATCAAATATTTTAGCTTCCTAATTTGAACCAATCTTGTCTCTAATCAATCTTAGGATTTCCTTGTTTGACACTAAATCATATCCTAATTAAATACACCAAATACCTTCCTTGTCAAGCAAGGATAAACCCTAGCTCTTGTCTATATAAACAACACTTTTCCAAGACACTCCCCTTCTTCATTCACGCCACAAAACAAACCTTCATCAGCCTTCACTAGCCCTCATGTAACAAGCTTCAATCCACGACAAATTTGCCCCTTCACGTTTAACACAAAGCAGATCACTCACGCCTGACCAACGCACAACAAACACTCAACCACTAAACACACCAAAGCCATCAACGCCCATCAGTTCACCCTTAGTAAAGCCACCTGCCCCACTACCTTCAAAAGCTCAAGCCCTCACGCACAGCCCCACTATCAACACATGCCACTTGGCCTTATCACAGCCCCACACAGCCACTACACTACCGAAAATATACCCCCAAAATAGTAAGCAGAAACTGCACAAACATCCCCCATACAGCAGACCTTTTCACCAAAAACAGCAGCCCATTTTACCATAAAACAGTAGCCCAAAAACGCAACATACATCAGCCCCTAAACCCCTTAAAACAGTCCAGAAAAAACCCTAAAACTGCACTTAAAGCCTTTAAAATCACCCAAAACAGTAGCCTAAAACACCAAAAACAGTGACCAAAATACGACAGTAAAACAGCAGCAAAACGGCAGTAAAACGGCTGCAAAACGGAGTCAAAACAGTAGCTTGAGCAGTGAAACAGCGAGGTAAAATGCAAACCAGTGAACCAAAAAAGTTGAGGAGCTTTAATCCTTCTGATCTCCGTGAAACGCAAGTCCGAAAGTCGACGAAAAAGGTTAGACCTGAGGGTATTTTTCACATCCGTTTTCAGTTGTATTTTTATTATTTATTGAGTTTCGTTTGCATGATTATATGGAGTGATGCATGTTGTGGCCTTTGAATAGATAAAAAAATGCATGTATTGTGAAATGGTGTATGCTGTGGCCCTTGAATAAAATGAAAAATGTGTCGCCTCTCATGGTATATATGATGGAAACCCGGACATAAATTTCATAACCGATTCCGAATGGACGGTAGTATGATCTGTACTCGGGATACAACTCCACGTACCACTTGAGTAAATGGCGCATATTTCGTTTTATGTTGTTTTGATTTGTTTATTATTTGCTACTTGATTTTCGCATGTTATTTGTTTATGTAATGATGTAATCGAGCGCATGGGCTTACTAAGTTGGATTAAAGGTCCCCTATCTTGAGAGGTTAAAATCCTTTACCATGATGCTTTGCCGCGCCGGTTGATGTATATTCGGTTGAATGTAAGATGTGTTCAATCAGGTATACGAAGTCCGATATTATTGTCTTTATTTTTATGTGCATGATGTGATCGAGCGCATGGGCTTATTAAGTTGGATTAAAGGTCCCCTATTCTGAGGGGTTAAAATCATTTACCACGATGCTTTGCCGCACCGATTGATGTATATTCTGTTGAATGTAAGATGTGTTCAATCGGGTATACGAAATCTGATATTGTTGTCTTTATCTTTGTACGTATTATAATGAAAAACGCAATGGGCTTATGGTGTTGGACTAAAAGGTTCTCCAATTGGGGGAAGAAAAGCCTAAAAGGCTACCTTTACCACGATATTTGCTGCGTCTTTCATTTATTGATTGCATCATCTATCCTTGCCTTGGCTCGATCTATTATCATTGGTGTACCCATGTCATGATAGCATTTGGGCATTATTTCTCGTGGTATATAGGATGCAAACCCTGACATAAATTTCATAACCGATTCCGAATGGACGGAAGTACGATCTGTACTCGGGATATAATTCCACGTACCACTTGGAAAAAGGCCCACGCACGGGTGTGTCAATTCTAGATATCTTTTCTGCATCACATCACGACATGTCTATTTTAGCGTATAGTTGTCTCTTTTTACCTTATGCATTTGTATTACCTCTTTAGTTATCTATTTCCATTATGCGCTTAACTGTCTTTCCTTAATATGCATGCTTGTAAGAGTGTTATTTGTTTGCGCTTCTGTGTCTACCAATGTGAAATTGTATGCAGTCCGTATGTCAATTTATCTTTATGCATGAATTCAGACATAGATTATATACAAATAGGTTGTATGCAAATATGAAAATGTGTTATATGTAAACTTAGATATGAGCTTTGTACCTATGCATGCAAACTTATGAGTAAATTATCCTTGGAAATATGTTGCTTAGGCTTTGTAAGATTATTGCTCAAATCAGTTTATTACAAGTGGCATAAGTAAGGGATCATTCCGAACCCAACGGTTTGAGGTCTTCCCTTGCGAGGGGTGAGTGCGGCCTTAAATCTTTGTCCCAGTTCACACTGGGTGGCGACTTCATTATTCTCCGGTTTAGTCCCCCGCGGGCTACTCCATACTCCCATCCAGACCGCGAGCCCGAAACAGCATGCGTCGCCCAGTTTATGTGTTCCCACAGCCCCCCTTTTGGCCAAAGTGTGCATTTTGTCCTTTTAATGTTCAAAACACTTCAAGATGAAATCCAATCAACATAAGTGTAGGCACTGCATTTTTGCATATAAGTCCCGATGATGAGTCTCACATGGAGACACTACCTCTTTAAGTTGTGGAAGTCACGGGAAACAAACGTCGGAAGGGAAGAGTCAAAAATTGACACATTGTTGGATTTAATTCGTTTGCTTAGCTTTGGGTTTGCTTGTTAAGCCTCTGTTTTAAACTTATCCTTAGCCCAAAACCCCCGCAAGTCACACACCAAGCCTATTAGCTAACCATCCTACACGCCCATAAGCCTCCAAGCCCATTAAATCACATCCAAAAATATTCAAACACATTAAACACATGTTAAAATCCCATAAATCACTTTCCTAATTAAATTAAATCACATGCCTAAACTAAATAAAATCAAATCAATTCCCATAAATCACCTTCCTAATTAAATTAAATCACATGCCTAAATTAAAAGATTCAAATAAAATCTCATCAAATACCTTCCTAATTAATTAAATCACATTTCTAAACTAAATAAAATCAAATAAAATCAAATTATTTTACCTTCCTAAAATGAAGAGATCTTTTCCTAATGATACACAAATTAAACATCCATCATAATGACACAATATTCTTTCCCTATTCACATAAGGTAAACCCCAACATTTGCCTATAAAAAGAGGCATAAACCAAACTCTCAGGACCCCCTTGGAGCTCATTCACGTCAAAGAAATAAAAAACACCCAAAGCTCTCCTCTCTCTCCTCTCTCTCCTCTCTCTTCACGGCAGCCCTCCCTCATCAACACTAAGCCACACCTATTCAACAAACACATACCCTTCTTCACGCAAAAACCATAGGAACCTGCTCTCTCTCTCTCTCTCGGCATGCATAAACAATAAACCTCCACTCACCTCACACACTCCCTCATCTCTCTCATTTCACTCAAGCATCCACTAGCCATGTAACAAACACCCTTCACGCACTAACTCACAGCCACACACAGCCCCTCATTCCATGCACCAAATAGCCTTCACACAACCACTCCTTCCACGCACCAAACAGCCCTCACACACCCTCTCCTTCCACGCGCCAAAAATCCCCTCACACAGCCCTGACTTTCACGCCAAACACCTTCCAACAGCCCCTGACTATCACGCCAAACTGCCTCCAACAGCCCCCCTGACCTTCACGTAATAACACCATCCAACAGCCCCTGACCTTCACTCAAAATAACCCATAAAATACATCCCCACATTACTGAAATTATGCCCATGAAACAGTCCCTAAAATAGTCCCAAAATAACCCAAAACATTCCATAAACAACCACCCGAAACAACAACAAAAATCATCCAAAATAGTGAAGAAAACAGAGAAAACAGCGAGCGAAAACAACGAACTAGAAAAAATAGCAGAAACGTTAACCCTTCCAGCGATGTCCCAACACACTCCCGAGAAGCGACTTAAAAGGTAGGACCTGATGGCACTTTTTGTCATATTTTATTTTGTTTATCCCGGACACGACATACTTGGTTGGACGTGGAATACGTTCAACCGGGTATCTGAAGTCCTATATTGAAAATGGCCAAGTTCTTTGGTCATATGTTTATTATTCCGCATTTATTTCGCATTATTAGTCTTTTATTATTTCGTATTTAATTTCCATTTATTGTTGTTTTATTATTCTGCATTTGTTTTGTTCTCTTTGGTTATTTATAGTTATATGCATTATCATATTTCATGTATGTCAATATTGGGTTAATGATTGTGTTGTGTTAATGTTTGAGTGTTGCCTCTCGTGGTATATCAGATGGAAACCCAGACGTAAGTTCTGTAGCCGAATCCGAATGGACGGTAGTGCGGTCTATACTTGGGATACAACTCCACGTACTACTTGAGGAAACGTTCACGCATATGTTCATGAAATTGTGTGCTTGTCGTCATTGCGATTTACTTTTATGCATGCAAACTGAGATATAGGTTATATGCAAACCTAGATATAGGTTGTATGCGAACTTAGATGTAGGTTATTGTTGCGTAGACTTGGTTAGATTATTGCACAAATCCATTCATTACAAGTGGCATAAGTAAGGGACCATTCCGAACCCAACGGTTTGAGGTCTTCCCTTGCGAGGGGTGAGTGCGGCCTTAAATCATTTTTCCCAGTTCACACTGGGTGGCGACTCTATTTTATTTCTCCGGTTTAATTCCCCCGTAGGCTACTCCGTACTCCCAACCGGGCCGCGAGCCTGGAACAGCGTCGCCAATTTCTGTGTCCTACAGTCTGGTAACTCCACTGGGGATAGAGAATCGGCCCCGAAATATTGCCTTGTAATGTTTGTGATTTTTGGTTTAGTTAACCGTGTTTACCGTGGGTTGAAGAGGTTTAATCAAAGGCACTATTAGAGCTAGGTAATGGTTTGGTGTCTTCCTTCATTCATTACCTTTCTATAAGGAAAAGTTGTGAAGGCACTTAGATAATCATTTACTCGAAGCTTACCGTGATGGACTAATTTGGAGGACCTATTGTTTATTCCTGTCACCAAGGCGATAAGAGCCTAAGAGGCTTGGGTATTTAAGAGAGTCTGCTTCACCCTCCCTCTAGGGAATCTTCAATAAGAAATTCATTTGACAGACAGTCATGTATCATCACTCGTTGGCACGTACCTTAGCGTATAAAAAAGTTGCGCTCACTCGGTCGCTCGAACCCTTGAGTGGGGAGACCTAGTTTTGGACAATTCTTCGCCAGTGGGAGCCTTTGTCTGCACTCCTATAAACACGCATGTGAACCATAATCATATATCCTATAGAAGTTGCCCCTTTATCCTTTTGACAACCACTTGCAACTCATGCATACACACATCATGTTAACCCCGTGTCTTAAAAGCCATCATAGATATCCGTTGGGTTAGGAAAAAGAAGACCTGTCAAGAAGAGTTTAGCAAACATGGATATTGGGGAAAAGGAAACCGAGAAACAAAAAAATTTACGGCAAGGATAGAAGACCATTGTGAAAAAAGAAAAGAAAAAAAATGAAAAAAAAAATTGAAAAAAAAAAAGAAGAGAAAAATTGATTGTTTGTTTTAGTCCTTAATAGTTAGACATAAGTCCAATGATGAAATCGTTTTCTTTAGGGTGAAATCTTAGAAACGATAAACTATTGATGTGCTTTTATTTGATACTTTGAGTGATTGATCTATGTTAGACTCGTAAGCACTTCTTTATAGGTTCTTAGTGGTGAAAACCTGAGTAGTTGGCAAGTTGACTAGTTGAAGAAATTGTAAGTCGGTGAATGACCGTCTCCTTAGATGTCTATCTTGATTTGCTTATGTTATGATGTGTGGTATGGTTGAAAATGAAAGAAAAGTCTCTAAAGAAACGAATTGAACCACATATAACCGATAAGCGTTAAGCTACCCATGGGTGAGTATTAGGACCACCATGAGGAGAAATGCTACCTTAAAGGGTATGTGTGTTGAAAAAAATAGAAAAAAAGAAAAGAAAAGAAAAAAGAAAAGAAAAGAAAAAAAGAAGTTCAAAATGAAAAGGAAAAAAAAAAGACAAAGAGAAAGAAAACCATACCACATTGAGCACAGAAAAGCAACTGCATGCATAATTGAGACATCTAGGTTGGTTTGACCCATCGATCCTAATTTTGAAACAAAATCATTGAGTTGGCTTACCTAGGAATCAAGCTGTAAAAGAAATTTGCACGCACAAACTTTAAGTCTGGCTTAGATCATTTATTCAAAGGCTTGGATTTGTGTTGTATGGAATGTTTTGAAGGTTCTCTGGTTTCAATACTGGGCATTCTTTGATGGCAATAATATGTGTTACTATTGGGATCGTAGCATGTAATATAATATGATAATATGTAATGTCACACCACATGGTCCACCTTGATAGAGAGCAGAAAGCTAAGCCAAGTCAGGGGGCGACTAGTCTGCTACCCCGTGAATCAGGGACATAATGAGATATTGAGTCATGGGACCAAAGGAAACAGAGCAATCACCCGAAGAGAATCGATAGAAAGAAACTGTAGGCAGGCCCAGGGGGCGACCAAAGACAGTTATAAGCGAAGGGCGCCAGAGAGCACAAGGAAGACCTAACCCAGCAGAATAGGAAAACACATTCATGCATACATGCATAGAAGTCACATGCACGTAATGTTTGTCTTGTTTTTGTTCGCAGGTTTTTAAGAAAAGGAAAAAGCGGCAAATATAAGTACAGTTCGAGAATAAAGCCCAGGGGAATAAAGCCCTATTTTAACATAGTTCGGGAACAAAGCTCAGGGGAATAAAACCATATCTTAACACAGTTCAGGAACAAAGCCCACATCAGCATAGTTCGGGAACAAAGCCCACAATTAATTCAGTTCGGGAATAAAGCCCACATTCAGTACAGCTCGGGAACAAAGCCCACAATCAACAGTTCGGGAACAAAGCCCACACCTAACACAGCTCAGGAATAAAGCCCAGAGGAACAAAGCCCACTCTCAACACAGTTCGGGAACAAAGCCCAGGGAATAAAGCCCACATTCAGTACAGCCCAGGGAACAAAGACCACATTCAGTACAGCTCGGGAACAAAGCCCACAATCAACAGTTCGGGAACAAAGCCCACACTTAACACAGTTCGGGAATAAATCCCAGGGGAATAAAGCCCTATCTTAACACAGTTCGGGAATAAAGCATAGGGGAATAAAGCTCTATCTTAACACAGTTCGGGAACAAAGCCCGTGGAACAAAGCCCACAGTCAGCATAGTTCGGGAACAAAGCCCAGGGAATAAAGACCACAATTAATTCAGTTCGAGAATAAAGCCCACAGTCTACATAAGTTTGGGAATAAAGCCCACATTCAGTACAGCTCGGGAACAAAGCCCAGGGAACAAAGCCCACACTTAACACAGCTCGGGAGTAAAGCCCAAGGGAACAAAACCCACTATCAACATAGTTCGGGAACAAAGCCCAGGGAACAAAGCCCACACTTAACACAGCTCGGGAGTAAAGCCCAAGGGAACAAAACCCACTATCAACATAGTTCGGGAACAAAGCCCAGTGAATAAATCCCACATTCAGTACAGCTTAGGGAACATAGCCCACATTCAGTACAGCTCGGGAACAAAACCCACAGTCAACACAGTTCGGGAATAAAGCCCAGGGAACAAAGCCCACTCTCTACATAGTTCGGGAACAAAGCCCAGGGAATAAAGCCCATATTTAGTACATATCGGGAACAAAGCCCACAATCAGTTCGGGAATAAAGCCAACTCTTAACACAGTTCGGGAACAAAGCCCACTCTCCATATAGTTTGGGAATAAAGCCCACATTCAACATAGTTCGGGAACAAGAAACGCAATTTTATTTGGGAACAAGACCCTCAACGCAAATCGGGAACAAGACCCTCAACTCAAATCGGGAACAAGACCCGTAATTTGGGGAACGAGACCCTCAACTCAAATCGGGAACAAGACCCTTATCTCAACTAAGTAACAGTTCAGAAATGGACCAATATCACATCAGACGCCGAAAATGGCACTCCGAAAATGGAGCACGGTTCAGAAATGGACCACTATCACATCAGACGTCGAAAATGACACTCCAAAAATGGAGCACATTTCGGAAATGGACCATTATCCCATAAGACGTCGAAAATGACACTCTGAAAATGGAGCACGGTCCGGAAATAGACAACTATCACATCCGACACCGAAAATGGCGCTCAAAAAATGGAGCACAGTCCGGAAATGGACAACTATCACATCAGACGCCGAAGATGGCACTCCGAAAATGGAGCACGGTCCGGAAATGGACAACCATCAGCGACGTCTCAAAATGAGGTTTAGCATGCCGAAAATGGCGCTCCAAAAATGAAGCACAGTTCGAAAATGGACAACCATCATATCAGCGACGCCTCAAAATGAGGTTTAGCATGCCGAAAATGGCACTCCAAAAATGGAGCACAGTTCCAAAAATGGACCACCATCACATCAGCGACGCCTCAAAATGAGGTTTAACATGCCGAAAATGGCACTCCAAAAATGGAGCACAGTTCAAAAATGAACCACCATCACATCAGCGACGCCTCAAAATGAGGTTTATCACGCCGAATATGGCGCTCCGAAAATGGAGCACGGTTCGGAAATGGACCACATTCTCAACTCAGTAACGGTTCAAAAATGGACCAACTCTCATCAATTCAGTTCGGTGGTGATTCCTAGAGAACATAACATCTTGCAGGGATGAACCTCAAGGGTCGCAGTACCTCACCACCAGATGAACTCAGCTTGAAACATCTCAAAGCAACAGGCAAGTCAAGTAGTGGCTGGCGAGCCAGGTAAGTAAAAATGCATTGCATAACTTTGATAGGATTGTCACTATCACACACTGCACAAGTCCCATCAAAGTGGGGGCGACTGTAGGCACTGCATTTTTGCATATAAGTCCCGATGATGAGTCTCACATGGAGACACTACCTCTTTAAGTTGTGGAAGTCGTGGGAAACGGACGTCAGAAGGGAAGAGTCAGAAATTGACACCTTGTTGGATTTAATTTGTTTGCTTAGCTTTGGGTTTGCTCATTAAGCCTCTGTTTTAAACTTATCATTAGCCCAAAACCCCCGCAAGTCACATACCAAGCCCATCAAATAACCATCCTACACGCCCATAAGCCTCCAAGCCCATTAAATCACATCCAAAAATATTCAAACATATTAAACACATGTTAAAATCACATAAATCACTTTCCTAATTAAATTAAATCACATGCCTAAACTGTTAGACATTATGTCCCATAGCGTCACTGTTTGTAAATGATATTGTATTATTGTACAAAATTAACTATGTGATAATGAAATTGCCTTTTGCCGTTTTGTAATATTGTTTACTTTGATTTATAAATGGCGAAAGTCCATATGATTAGTACCTGGACTGAGAATGATATGAGACAGTATCAGTCCCCAAAGGTTTAATCATTAAATATCCCTAGCCGTAGTATTATCGAGACTGGACATCGATAATGCGGAATAGACTAGTATTGCGCTTGTGCACGTTGTGAGGGCACAACGGCATAGTTCTCATATATTTAAGTATTGGATACTTATGCAAGTGCGATAGGAGGTTGTGTTTTACCGATGGTACGGAAAACAGCTTCGCTCTGGATAGACCCCGCGGAATCCCATTGGTAGTATGTCTGCGTGTCTATGGGAGGCCGCATCAGGGTAGGTGTATATGGTCTTAACCTGAGACTTACATCGCTAGTAGTTTGCGACAATCGGTAAACTTTGGTTTTGGTGGTTGGGAACCTTAACCGGTTCTGTGTACACCTCTTCTGGGTTTATCGAGAATCGTAGTGTACTGGATGTGATGTCAAGATGGAAGTATCGCTTCAGACATATGGAGGTGATGATCACGCAGGACACAGAACTAGTACTCTATAAAAGGTTGTAACCGTCGGGACAATGTGACCAGGTCAGGATTGTCCGATTTAAAGAGACTAGTTGCTTGATGTCCGATATATGTTTCGTACGGGGTAGACACATCTCCAGCCCCAGGCCTAGCATGTGATCATCCGATACTGGATCGATGTACGCAATACTACGGTATACTACGCTTGATATAGATCTTATATTCCTATAAGAATATTTCTGGAGAATTGGGTAGGCATGGCGCTTTGCTA
>SKCR01033160.1:0-85504 GCA_019454045.1 Zanthoxylum bungeanum
ATTTTCAAGACAATTTTTATTAGAGTTACTATTGTGACGGTTAGCACATACTATAAGTGATTATTATTTTTTTAATTCTATAACAATCTCAAAGATAGGGCTTATTAAACATCTATTAATTAAGCATCTATTAATTAATCTAATTAAGCATCTATTAATTAATCTGTTTGTGTTTACTGTTTCATTTAAGCTAACACTTCACTTTTCATGCAAGCCCTTAACTTGACATCTGCAACGTCCTTATCAGCCGCATATTCAACATCGCAGCATTCTATTCTTCCTGCCTGTAAAATTAGTAGAAAAAACAGTTATACTCTCTTTATATTCTACCGGGGCGGCTCAAGTGTTTTTTGGACCTTAAAGGTGAAAAATTTTAGCGAAATCTTATTAAATTATAGATATTTTTAGAAAAAAAAAATCATATTATTTATTTGGAAAATAAAAAAGATCAACATAAATATTTAATGAAATGTAATAATTTAATAATTTAATAATTCTATTCTTCAAGTAACTAATCAATTAGAGAAATTTCGTTATCTTTTCACATAAAAATTAATAATAACTTTGTAATACACTAAAATCCTATACACAAATTTTTATGGGACCTTCTATTTGAGGTGAGGCCCTATGTGACAGCCGAAGTTGGTAAGGGTCGAGCCACCACTACTACAAAGAATACATTTTATGATGGTTCTAAAGGGTTTTTTATGACAGTTTTTGAACCGTTATCTTATACAGGGTCATAAAAAGTCTCAAGTTTTTATGACAGTTGTTAAGAATTGTCATAAAAAGTCAACTTTTTATGACAATTCTCACATCATCTACATTTAATTCTACAAATTGATGCAAGGTGTAACATAGTTACCACCAAGCTATGATATGCTTATTATTATCAAATGTAATGAATAAATATGTTTGTGTGTGTGTAGTGCACCTGAATATCATTAATTATTATTTTTGTTGTTGTTGTTATAGGTATAAACCTCGTTGACATTATCTAAAACATGTTGTTCAATGTTGTGAATTCAATTCCTATCTGAAAATGAGAAGAAGTAAAATTTATAACAGTGAAAGCAAAATTTAAATTAATTATATGTATTAAATTATTAGCCTATAAATTGAAATATAAAAAAAAATTATACACTTGAATGAAATTGAATATGAACCTAGATTGAACCTATATAAATAAAATAATGAAATGAACCAGGACGATAGTGAATTGTTTTAAATTTACATTATGTATTTTTAATCTTAAGTAATTTTTTTTAAAAAAATAATAAATAAATTTAGTTATACCATCAGGTTATGATATGTTATTATTATTATAAAATATAATGAATATGTGTGTGTGTAATGCACCTAAGTATTATTAATTATTTTATAACAGTAGTAATAATAATAATAATAATAATAATAATAATAATAATAATAATAATAATAACAGTAAAAAGATTACGGTAATTATAAAATATGACAATTTTTATAATAATAGTCATCTTTTATTTTTAATGACAGTTTTTATTAAAACCATCATAAATTATGCACCATTAAAAACAAATTTTGTAGTAGTGCACCTATATTCTGGGGGATTTATTATGAAATCCAATTTGAATGGTGTCATCTTATTTAATCCAAGATAAATATAGAATTTATGTTTAGTCCACCCACATGTAAAATACACACATATATATAGAGCGAGATCTAATGAATGATCTCTTAACTTATTAAGAGACACATTAAATAATAGAGAAAATATCGATTTCAATGTAATGACTTGTATTTTAGTGTATTAAAATGTGTGTTTTGTCTATTTTTTTTTAATGTGTCCCTTAATTCATTAAGTTAATGTAAATAAGTTAAAAAAATCTCTCATTAGATCCTCACTAATATAAATAGGAAAATTTTCAGGTCATGACGTTCAGACGGTCTGGACGTCACTATTGGACACAGTTTGGCACTGTTTTGCACTATGTGACTCTGTCCTTTAGTGTTGAATAGTGAGGTTCAGATATACTGTTTCGTCGGGACGTCCGTATATATATACACACATAGTGGCGGAGCCACGTTGGGCCCCACTCGGTAGTTGCCCCCGCTGGACCCAATATTATTTTAAAAATTATATATATATATATATATATTAGAAAATATAAATAATTAAACAACACCCATAAATACATTATTTATTAATTTTTTGAGTTGTATTTTTAATATAATATGTATACTTAAGCCCAAATTAGTTAAAAAAAATTCCGATACACTTTTGCATCAATCTTATTTCTTAAACATATCTAAAATAATTATATTTAATTTGTATGTGTATAGATAATTGACTACTTTTCATTTTAAATCCACTCATTATATGTTTTTCCACTTGCCAAAGAAAAAGAATTCCATTACATTTAAATAAAGATAAAAATAAAAATAACTGTGTTTATACTTAGGTTTGGTTATTAATCTTCTAAATTATTGATATATTTGTAGTGATTCTTTTACTAAACCACGTCTTGTTTAATTGTTATGTATAAAATATTCACATATTAATATAAATATAATTATTTTGTATATATTTTGTATATATTTATTTTTTATTTATCATTGTTCAAATCACAAATATTGCATTTTAACACTAGGCTTTTAATAATTTAATTAAAAAAGTGATTAAATCTACAATAAATTAGCGGAAATTTAGTATATAATATACTACATAAATTTAAAATACATAATTTTAAAAATAAATTTTTGCTTAAATTTGTAGGGTAAATTGATATTTTTAGAAATTATGGATAAAAATATAATTCTGAAAATTTTTGGTTAATTTATAAGTTTAGAAACTATGGGCTATTCCATAATTTTTAAAAGTATAGGGATTATCTTGCAATTTCAAAAAATATATATGAATTCATTATATATTATTTTGGTAAGAAAAAAATTTAACCCTGACTTAAATTTCTGAATATGCACTACGCGCACACACACATGTAGTTAGAGCCCCAAATTAGTTTTTTTTTTTCCAATTAAGTGTTTAATGAAAAAATTTTATAGTTACAAATTATAAACTTTAAAACACTCATATCTCTTTCATTTAAACTCCAAATCACAATTTATAAAATTCTACATACAATTAATGTTCATACATACATAAGCCTCTCTCAAAATTTAGAACTTATGTTAAATTATTTAATAATTCTACATACAGTTAATTTATTTAATAAATCTCTATTTTTTTTTAAATAAATGGCCTCAAAAATGGACGAAACATCAAATAAAATCTTAGAGTAACTAAAAAGATTCTTTAAATATTATTTAGTTACTAAATAGAAGAGTCACACCATCAAAATTGGTTTCAAAAGAAACACCAAATGAGATTTTTCAAATTAAATTTTACTTTTCACTCTAAAACTTTGAAGAATGAATTATCTATCTTTAAATATTATTATATAATATTTAATCTCTCTTCATTTTATTGTAAATGGTGGAGGTTGTACTTATTAAGAAAATTGTTTTTCCCACCCCCTTGTAGTCCTCCCGTATCCCTCCTCAAATGACTTAGTTACCCCATCCCCAAATATTTCATTTTCATTGATTTTTGAAATAAATTATTTAATAAAAATAATTAATTAATTAATCAATCAAAATAAATCTTAAGGAAAATCTTGTACATCTCTTTTATCTCGTACATCCTGTAAATCTTAAGGAAATAAATTATTTTATTTTATTTATTAAATTATTTTAATTTTTTATATTTATATTTGTCTCTTATACTTATTTAATAATAATATTTATATATATTTGTTTAATAAATTTTATATATTTTTTAATTTATTTTGTGTTTATTTATTTATTTATGAAAAAAATAATTAAATCAAAAAATAATTAAACAAGTAAAAGAGAAAAAATAAATGAGATAAAAATAAAATAATCAAATATAATATAATATAAAATTAAATTAAAATAACTAAAGTTAAATTAGAATAATGAAATAAAATTACTAAATCAAAAAATAATTTGTTTAAAGGAGTATTGGGTTTGTCATTTGTTTAAATAACAAAGGATTATTTTTAAAAAAAAATAAAAAATTAGGAAGAGAGAAAATCATACAATTAAAGTTATCTCATTCAATTTGATTAAAATAATATAACATTAATTTTATTTGAAAAGTCTTTTGGAATGTAATTATATTTTTATTTTTCAATTTGTTAAATAGATAATCAATTAAGTTTTTAAAGAGTGAAATTAGAATTTATTCTTACATTCCAACTAAATTGGCACCTAAAATCTTACCAAATCATATGATATGAAAACCGATTAAGAGTAGTGCATTAAATAAATAGGTGAAGCTCAATGCTTAGCAATTTGTATTATTATTTTATTTCATTGCATTCAGCAAGGGGACCTGACAATAATAAGATGAGAAAGTACTAAAATACCCTTGTGTTAAACCAAACTCACTCAATCCTACTCACTGACATATCCGACTTACTCTTACCTGTTTTTTATCTATATTTTTATTGGAGTATATGTATAGGTAAAATTTAATAGGACAAAGAAAATTACATATAAAAAAGAAAATTAAATTAAATTAAATCAAGTGTTAGGAGACTCACCTCTTTTCGTCCAGTTGCAGGAGAAAATACTTTAATTTTGAGGACATGATCCGCAGAATGATTGCCATTTGATGAACAAGGCGGCGAATTACGCTGCAAATTTCTAGCATAAGTAGTAATAATACGTTCAGATCCTTCATTTCTCTCACCTACACCTTCAAAGAAAAAAACATGGGGAGCTTCACAGGGATCACTGGATGGCCACCGGGTGTTGAACATGAACACTGGAGGCCTGCCCTTTTTCCAGGGCTGAAATGTCTCGAGGGGTCTCTTTAGAATGCTCCGAGGGAAAATGGTTTCGTAAATATGAGCTGAGTAGCCCCATGAGATTGAAAATGTCCAGTTGCTTTGCCTGTGGTAGCAGATTGTTTGTTGGAGGAGACGAGATTGATCATTTTTTGCTGGTTTCATGAGGTGGTTTACGGATTCGATGCGGTTCTTTGAGGGGAAAATGGGCTCTACGGTGTCGAAATGGTGGAGTGTGAGTAAAGGGGACTTTGAATGAGATGATAGCAAACCTGAAATGTCTCCTTGAAGATCAATCTGTAAGCATCATCATTTGGACTTTGTTAGCATGAGAGAAGGGATTGTAACAAATAAAATTTTTAGGTGTCCGAAAATGAAAAGAGCAATATATTACATTGAAAATTCAACAAATGTAATAACTAATAAGCATATATATATATATATATATATAGAGAGAGAGAGAGAGGGAGAGAATGAATGATTACCTGGTGAATTCCCTTTTCAATGGTTAGATCAACACCTAAGTCAGCTGAACAAGAAGAAGATATATGATCACTCGCATACAAGTGAGGGTATCTCTCAATACATTCATCAATTGTTGGTGCCAATTCTTCAACTAATGCATAACTCAAAGCATAGCCAGCTCCACCATACCCCATATCAAAAGAAAAATCATAATTGGACTTGATGCACTCAGAATTTGTACCAATGTAATGATACTTGGTATGATCATATTTTCCTAACACTTCAACTAAATTATCTAAGAAAAATAGTGTGTCATCATCTCCCATCACAAACCACCTTACATCTTTGTTATCTTCTAGCCTAAATGTCTCTAAAACCGATCGATAAATTCGAACTTCAACTGGGTTTACGAGTTTAGGGTAAATTTTCAATTTCTTGATGTCTTCATTGACACGAAAAGGAGGAAAAGACGAAGACCAAGGAAGCAGTTCTTGTGTAGGATCTTCATCTAACCAAATATTTCCCCTTGTTTTGTTTTCTCTCCACCATGCTTCAATAAATTGTCTCCTATATTTCCATGTTCTAATGCTACCCACTAACACAAACATAATGTGGCTGAGATTGGTGGGAGAGTTGGTAACATTATGATCAGGTGATGAAGCTGGCCATTTTTGTTCAATAAAGGGCATAAGAAGATCATTTTGGTTATATAGGTGACTGTATAAAAAGGTGTTAAACAAGAAAAGGACTAGGCCACAAATGCCTATACATTTGCATAATGTTATAAGAGATGAATTTTGCTGTTTTTGCTGAATTGGGCTCAAGTTGGTGAAACTAGAAGAAGACATAGTGAATGATTGAAGTATAATTGAAAAATCTAAAGGTTGATTGTTAAAATATAATGAACCCATTAACACAATTCTTTGAATTGAAGTTTTTGAAGCATTTTTAGATCCATAATTATTGGTTAAGCTTGCTATGATCATGTGATGATGAACTTATGATATAAATTAAGCGTGTCAAAGCTTAAAACTAAGTGCTTTAATTTCTCTTTAATTTTTGAGCTGATTTTGTGGAACCAGCTAGCTAACAGGTTATCAAATGATATAAATTAAGCGAGTCAAAGCTTTAAACTAAGTGCTTTATCTCTCATGAAGAATTTAAGGGTCTGGATTAATTAAATAAGTACTTCATATATGAAATAAGATTTGTGTGGACGGACGTACGGATGACGTGGTATACCTATCCATTAATATTTTGATATATGTATATAAATTTTGAAATTAATCAATAATAATGGAAAGAGAAAATTATTGATTAACGTATGTCATTCATTCATTGATGAATGCATTGAGTCCGCCTAATATAAATTTTTCTTAGGGGTATGCAACAGTTCCGAGTAGAATCGAAACTGCAAGGAATCGAACCGCTTTAACAGGTTCTAAAACCGAAACCGCTTCATTTGGGGTAGTTTCTGGTTCCAAAAATACGGAACCGATTTAATGCAGATAGTTTCCGGTTTTACAATATTGAAAACCGATACCTACACTTGCAACCGAAATTAGAACCTGTTTTGAAACCAAAATTTTCATTTAAAGGATTTTCCTTGCCGATCAAGACATTCTTGCTTTCTTAAATCTTATGACAAGATTTTCATACTCTGTAGCAAGTTTTTTACAGAGCCTACACCTATTAGAGTAAACATAAAACATGTTCATAAATATTGTTTCAGGTTCCACATCTAACATTCATAATTCAAAAACTGCAACTGAAATACAAAATGTATTGAAAATCTTTATAACATTTTATGAATATCAACTTTAGTATGTTTCCAACAAATATTGTCCTTCAACTTTGCCACTTGAAATAAACGTTGTACAAAATTTTAATTAAAATTCGTATAACATTGCTTATCTTAAATAATCATGGCAATGGGTCGGGCTTTGATAAGGTTGGTTCGAGCCAGACAAGTAGAATTTAGGCCCAGACCAGCCGACTCAAGCTCAGGCTCGGGCCGGACTTTACCCGGGCTGATTTTTTTAATATAAAATTTATATATATATAATTTATTATATATTTTTTATAAATATATTTTTTTAATCATTTTAAGCATGGGCCAGACCTGAGCTTTTTTAGTTGAGCCCTGCTCGGGCCCGGGCTTTTTTGCTACACTTAATCTTAAATTCACAAACATTATTCTCAAATGTATTGTATTACTCATTTCCAACGATCAAAATATTTCATTCATATATACTTAATATTTCTAACAACAAAAGAATAGATTAAAATAACAAAACAATAATGAAAGTGCAAACAAAATATTGAATTTTTTTTTCTAAAATTAATCTACTAGGTCCAAAATATGGTACTTTGGATCAGAATCAAAACTGATAAATAAGCTACCCTATTTAATATAGTAGATTATGATTTTAAAATCTAAGAACATAATTTTTTAGGATAGGTTTCAGTCCCATCCAAACAAGTTGGGTATCATGTTTTGCTCATCCCAAGGTTTTCCTCTCATATTTGAGGATTACCAATTACTGTCATGCTTGCTTTACTAGATACCAGGTATATAGAATACCAACATGCGATTATCGGCATTGTTTAACAACATTGCATGATGGGTGTGTGGTCTTGACATTCTACCCAAACTTCAACATGTAGCTAAAAGACTTCAACCTTCATTTATCCCTTTAAAGTCCATATCCAGATCTTTGGAGTCGATTTAACTTCATCTTCTTTGATTGCTACCAAACATCACCAAATAGTTTACCGGCTACAAACCATGTCCTGGACCTTCAAACCCATAATTCTTTTGATGCTTTGATGATCATAGGAGGCATAAAATGTTAGGGTTGGTGCTCTAAACGCCAATTTTATTATGTATTTCCTTGTAAATACTAATGTAATGTTATATTATGAATAAAATGAATAGTTTCTTTTATATAACTTCTTCTTTAACATGGTAAAGACGTAACCGACCTTAGAATGATTAGTTATGATACTGTTGCAAAAGCGTCGCATCTGACATTGAGTTGTATCATGACGTTGTCATTCTTAGACAGTTCTCGGTCAAGGTTTACACTACTTGATTAGTAAAGTAAACCCGTTGAGACTGGTACATGTCGTATATTGGAATCTTGGATTCCGATGGTTTCTCAGTGAACTATGAGTCTTGGAGACTCATATAGAAGTGTAGGTGTTTATAGCGGATAAACATTGAACGACTCACCGACGATTCTTAATGGATGGTACACCAACGTCAATAAGAATCTTCTCAGATTGAGTGAGCATATTGATTCTTTGACTTGAGATACCACTGTGGATATTTGAGTTATCCTTCACACTTAGATGGTAGTCACGTCACCGATCTATTTAGATCAGACCTCCGCTTGTTCGTTGGGTGTGGACTGATGCTCAGGATATCCTGTGTGTATCAATATAGGATCTGTCAGCTCTGTGTACATAGTATAGGTATTCAATATGGAATTAGAAATCTGTTAAATCCATGGGCCCGTGGTACACTGTAGAAATTAGCTCTGAGTGTTATTTGAGGGATTGTCAATAGAAACGTCGACGTACGTGATTATATCTATAGAGATTTGACGTTTGTATCTATATCTCTGGATTAATCCGGATACCTGTGACGGAGGAATTATATGTATGCAGTGACCTCGACCTGTATGATTCAGAGAGTTTATCCATGTTCGTCATAATTTACGGGTGGGTGAATTATGGACACGAAATTTGATTTCGTGACGGATATGTCTTAATCTAGAGAGTCTCACTAATGAAATATACTCGTAGATCACTATGACAACTGTTATGAATAATACTGATTATTTATAACTCGTTTAACGGTTAAACGAAAAATACATGCATTCGGGACCTACCGGTAATTTCCAAAATTAATGTGTGTTTTATTTAATACTTGATTTTATTAAATACACATTAATAAAATATCAAATTGTGATATTTGACTTATATCATTGATATATGTATTTGAGATATTTAATGTAAATATATTACATATATTTAATATTTTTGTATTTAATTATATAAATATTATATGATTAATTTAATTAAATTAACAAATATCTTTTACATGATAAGTGTTAGAAAATGGCATGTTTCCATTGGGTCACTTGTAAGATTACTTTAATATAAAATAAATGTTATCTTTATTATGTATACTTGGACAAATGAAATTAGAACAAGTTTTTGGAAAATTAATTTTTTCTTCCTAAGGTTTTTGTAAGGAAAATATAAAAACTTGTTTCAATTTTATTTTTCATTTACACAAGTTTAAAACAAAAAATTACAAAAGAGAGTTGAGAGCATTTGGGGAAAGGGAAAAGAAAAACAAAGGCAAAAACTTGATTTTGTAAGTTCTTTTCACATTTCTTCCTACTTGAAAAATGTTTCAATAATTCTTAGCTTCAATTGTGTTGTTAAGATCATGCCTCTACTCTTTTAGTTTGTAATTAAATTTGTTGGATGCTTGTTGGATGTGTTTATGCATGTATAATTAATTTATTTGATTATTAAAGTAATTAAGCTTAATAAATTAATTAGAAAATTAAAGTTGTCATTCTAGAGTTAATTAGCCATCCATAATTAGCCTAGAATTGTTCTTGATTAATTTCATGATGGTGAGAATTAATTGGTGTGGTAATTTGAAGATTAAAGTATTGAATTTTGTTAATTTAGTGTAAATTACCAAATTTGAGTGATTTGTGATTTTGTGGCTTTTCATATATATGCTTTAATTTGATGTATATTTGATGTATGTCAAATTTGAGATTAATTGGATTTGATCTTGATGTGTTTTGAACAAATTGGGCCAAATTATAATTAATTAAAATTCTGGGCTGTTTTGTAAATTCTGGAAAAATTATGGGCAGTTTCTGCAAATCTGAAAAATTTTATGGTTTTGTTGCAAAATTGTAAAAATTATTTTGGGATTGATTTGGAATCAATTAAATATGTAATTGACATATTTAAAACTAAAGTAATGAATTTGCAAATAGTTTGTGGTAATTTTGTAATTAAAAGAAATATGATTTCTTGGGTTATAATTTCATAATATAAGTATTGATTAATTAAATAAATAAGTTTATTTTATTGTTCCAAGAAAAATTTTTGAAATCAGAAAAATCGTTTTTCCGCATTCCGCTGCGTTGACCCTGTAATTCCTTTTCAAACCCCAACAAAAATGATGTCAGAGCGAGTCTGATTCTGGAACTCCCGATTTATGAGTATGTCTTTAAAATTCAATATTGACTTTAATCTTGACTTTAATGCATGCATGTGTTTATTTAATTTGATTAACTAAATTAAAAACATCTTTAGTGGAAAATCCCTATTTAGAATAAGGTTTCTAATTTAATATGTATTCGATGCATATTAATCGGTCCGTCTTGTCAATATCGCTTATCGATAAATTTTCTGCGACTATATCTGAGAACGTGCCAAAGCTGTGAGGATATGGCCGGTAGAAATTTTATCTGTACCGAATATATTTGATATTAGGTGAATTCAAGCGAAAGCGTAATCCTGAACGTGTCAAAGTTGTCAGGGTTCCGTAAGTATCTTGAATTCATCATTGACACGTTTGACCTTGGAACGCCTCATTGTGAACGTGCCAAAGCTGTCACAACGAGAAACGACCAGGACCGAAAACCCATGAGTCACTATTGAGTGATCGACAATGTGTTGTCTACCTAAATGAATATATGTAGGCGATCTAGTACATCTAACCAGCCAACACCAAGCCGATCTAGTACATCTAGCCAAACAAAACTGACCTTATTGTACTCAATGATCACTCCGGTTACAGTTCTGGTTGCTTATCCAGAATGAGTTGAGATTCTTATTCACTCTTTTAAGTCTAATGGATCGCCAGTATACACAGATAAGATCAATGGTCATTTTATATGGGATGTTCCTGAAGCCCATATGTGTGATCCAGATTGCACAAGTAAACATGACTGGCTCGATGATGATGTTGACATTCCTCGTATGAGGAGAATAAGATCTAGACTCCTTGCAATATATAAATTCCTTACAAGTGAGATGACCATGACTCTCATAGTCCTTGGATCTATATCCAACCTAGGGTATTTGAAAAAGAAAAAAAAAAGAGAAATTTTTGTCTATCTACCAGAGAGTTTAAGAAATACTATATTAAGAAGAAATGAGTAAGATAAAGCCTAAGCTGATTAAACCGCCATCTCTTCAACCTATCTAATCTTGCATGATGTTCCAGCCGGAATCATCAGCTTATCATGCAGATTTCCCAGCTCAATCCAAGCAGACATATCCACAGTTAAAAGTTGTTTCAAAACCTTTTGTGCAGAAAACTATTGTTTTGCCAAATGGACAACGTGAAGAAACATAACAATTTGAAACTGTTTTGAATTGGAAAACTCAGCCAGATCCCAAAATGTGGTGCTGTAGAGGATTGATGCAAAGATGAATGTAGTGGTAACAAGAACAAAAGTTCACGAGGAAAAGATTGATAGCTTTGCTGCTCAAGTTCAGCAATTGTACCAAAACTCCAAAGACAAGTTTCCCAATTTGATTCAGATCTTCGACATATGTTACAACAAAGAAATTTTGGGTTATAAATTTAGCCAAAAAGAAGTTGAGATCAGAAGATTGAAAACTGAATTGGCCAAGATTGAAGCAGACATGGTACCACAATAACCAAAATTCTTTCCACAGTCACCAACTACGTTTCCAACATATCATACCATCACTTACAACTCTTTTTATCAACCATTATCATTCCTTGAACCACATAAACCTTTCAAAATGACCCATGAGATTTTCCAGCAAATGAAAACTCCAAAACCTCAAAGAACCATACCAGTGACCTTTACTGCTTCATCTTAAAAAATTGAAGCATAATCATCCACACAACCCCCACATAAACACCAGAAACCTATTATTTCTCTATTAGATATTTTGTCAATTTTGCCACCAGACCAATTAACTTCACAACCAACTAATGAACCTACTGAATCTATTCCCAAACCCTCAGATCAGCTTGTTTCACAACCCGGTGATGGATTTTGAGAAGAGGAGATTTCTGAATCAACCTCAGAAAATATTTCTATAATAACTAATTCTCAGACAACTGATTCTGAGAAAGATCTTGTTGATATCACTACTAAGGATGGCAAAAAAGCCCGGGCCCGGTCCGTGCTTAAAAAATATTATTTATATTTATATTTATATTTATATAATAAATTATATATATATTATAATAAAATAAAATTTATTTAATTTTTTTATTAATAAACACCGGGCCGGATAAAGCCCGACCCGGCAGACGCCCGGGCTAAAAAAATACTGATCGAGCTCGGGCCAGGCTTATCAAAGCCCTGGCCCGGCCCGACCCATTGTCACTCTTAATCACTACATTGCTTATGGAAATATCTATCATTTTGAATACTCAGCAACAGACTTACTAGGAAGAAGAATCAGATGAAAACATGAAAGATCATGTGCCTGCAAACGAACCATCAAAACCAGCCAATGGTCGTTGGTTTACTTTTGACAGACTTCCACCATCTAAATTGCGTGATAAAGTTCATGAAATGCTGCATGTATTCATTTACAGATGACCAGGCCAAGAGCTACTCTCAATGATGTTCTTAAGGAATTCACTGCTAGATTCACTAGATCTCTTAGAGATTGGTTTCATGCTCTTTGAGCTTACAAACAAATGTAGTTTGTTTAGTATGAATATGCTAGCTCAACCCTCGAATTAATTCATATGGAATTCATTGGAAATGTCTCAGTCATTGATAAACAAGCACGAAATGACTACTTTCAAATGAAGTGTTTCTCATTGAAGATAAAAGAACTAGATTTCTATTACCTGTACATGTCATAGAAGTATCATCTTCTCAATGGAGTTAACGATGACAATTTTTGGTAAACTTATGTTGCCTCTTTACCAGTGGAGCTACAACCAGAAATACAAAGAGCAATTCTCCGAACAAAGAAAGAAATGAAAGATATTTCTCTTCGAGAACTGTATCAGATGACTTTGTTGGCTTGTAAGAAGATTTGCGAGAATCAAAGCATGTTCAAGATGCTGCTCGAACGACATAAGCTTTTGAAAGTAACTTGCCACAAGTCTTACCTTGAGATCAAGTGCAAAGACGAAAATTGTACTTGTCTCTCAAAGAAAGAGTCTCATTTCCAGAATTATGACAACAAAGTGAAAAGGTTCAAGCCAAATGACTTTAAAAGAAAATTTAAGTTTTTCAGAAAAAATAAGTTCCATAGAAAAGGAAATTCATCCAACAGATATTTTATCTATGCAAAGAAAAGGTATTTCTCAAAGAATTGTCCTGAAAAACCAGAAAAGACAGCTAAGTTTATTGATCAGATTCATTGAAACACTCTTCTCGACCTCGAGAATGCTGAAATTGAATCTTTGTTCTCTGAATAAGAATAATCTGGTCTAGACACAGTCTTTGCTATTGCTTATTATTTTTCAGACTCATAAACATCCATCGATGATGAAATTTCTGATTACATTTCTGGCTATACCACACAACCTTGCAATCTTTCATCTACCATTACAGTCCAAAAAACCATTTATACTCCTTTGGTCCAGATACAAATCCTGCCAACCCAAGTTTGACCGACCAATTTCTCTCGTTGGATTCATTGACACTGGTGCTCATATGAGCATAATGAACCTTGTAGTTCTACCCCAACAGTTTTGGAAAGAACATTATGAATATTTCAGAGCTGTAGATGGAACAGTCTTTAAGATTGATCTGATTACCAGACATCCCATTGGTATTCAGTTTTTCCTTGAATGCACAGTTCAGACAACAGTCTTAGGAATAAGTCTTTGTGACAAAGATTTACTGATTGGTCTTGATATTTATCATCAGGCTAAGAAGCTACAAATATTTCCTGATGGTATTTGTTACAAAAGGTCAATCAAATCTTTTACTACTATTCCTAAATTGTTTCTCTTTTTTGAAGCTTCATCGGATTACTCAACTATATCCAACAGGCTAATTTCTTACTGTTGTGATTCTCACTAACAGTTCAATCATCCAGCCCCAATCAGAATTTCTTCATTAAGTTACCATTCAAGCTTAATAAGGATGTCAATCCAACCAAAACTACCCATCCAGGTATGATACCGTCTGATTTAGCCTTAGCTTAGCAAGAGTGCAGTGAGCTATTGAAATAAGGTCTAATTGAACCTAGAAAGTCAGATTGGGCATGCCAAACATTCTACGTGGAAAAATGATCTGAGATTGTTAAAGGAAAGAAAAGGCTAGTCATCGACTATAAACCTCTTAATTACTTCCTGCAAGATGATAAGTTCCCTCTTCCAAAAATCAACTCTCTTTTTGTCTATCTTGTTGATGCCCATACTTCTCTTAGTTCGACCTCAAAGTAGGTTTTTGGCAACGTGGAATTGATCCAGCAGATCAATATAAAACATTCTTCTGCATTCCAAATTCCCATTACTAATGAACTGTTAGCCTTTTGGTCTCAAAGTAGCCACATCCATTTTTCAAAAGGCCATAATCTGTATATTTGGGCCCATCTTACACAGTGATTTCGTATACATCGATGATATCTTCATGTTCTCAAATGATCCAAAGGTCCATTATCAATTGTTAGAACAATTTGAGTTCATAGCCCAAGCCAATGGGATAATGCTGTCTGAAAAAATAAGTCATATTGGCCAGTCTAGTATTGACTTCCTCAGGATGCAATTTCATAAAAAAAATATCACTCAGGTCCACACATTGCACATGCACTTCTTTTGTTTCCTGATGAACATTTGACAAGGAAATAGATCCAGCAGTTTCTTAGGAAAATCAATTATCTCAAGACATTTTTGCCATATGTGTCCAAAGACACCAATCAACTGTCTAAACTTTTGAAAAAGAATGCCTCACTTTGGGGTCTTGGCCAATCTACGGCTGTTAAAACTCTGAAGCAAATCACACATAATCCTCTTCCTTTAAAGATTCCTAATACTAGAAACATGATTCTGCAGACAAATATGAGTGATAATTTTTGGGGTGCGGTGTTGATAGAAAGATCAACAACACTGAGTTTTGTGTGGTCATGCAAGTGGTCAATTCAAAGAATCAGAAAAGCACTACCACACCACCTTCAAAGAGTCATTTGCTATCAAATATGAAATCAAAAAATTTGAATTCCATTTAATTGGCCTTCAATAATTAATCAGAATGGACAACTCATATTTTCCAAAGATGCTCGACTTCAAGAATAATGCACTCTCGAACAAACACCTTTTGAGATTGAAAGAATGATTTTTAAAATATGACTTCACAGTTCAGCATATAAAAGGAGATCACAACCTCATCCCAGATTTACTCTCAAGAAAGCTTGTCGTCCACCTTGTCACTACCATAAATTTCATTCCTCTTATTTCCATCCTTTCTTTGTTGTCTTGTCTAATCGAAAGGCTAATTCGCGATAGACGACTGTCTCTTATTTCTCTCACTGGATTATGAAGGAATTGGATTGAGAAGCTCCGCCCAGTAGTGCTCTTTGAGCTTGATTGCTCCGAGCCGGTCCCCGGTAGTGTAAGATCTTCCTGCCATAATTCATGTTGAGAAGTCGGGATTAAAGGCTATATGCTTAACACATGCAAATCGAACGTGGTTTTTGGGGAAAATCGACGCTGGCTAGTCCACCAAGACTATCCATCTCCCACAATCTGATTCACTCAGCTGAAAACAAGAAATATTTCCCATCATGTGTTTCATTTACCAACCTTAACCAGATCCAAACCTACGCAAAAAAAAAAAAAAGTCACTTGTTCCATTTCCAGTCTAAAATCCAGCATTTCAATAAAGATCATTTATCATTCTCAAAATTTTACCCTAACTACCCTTTCATCATAGGTTTTTACCTCCGTCCTTCCATAGATATAAGTTCTAATGAGCTATGGTATATGTTGTGTCTCACAGTGATATACATTTGTCTTCCCGATTTGGGCAATGTTCAAACACCTCAATAACAACATATACAAGACTTCTCTTGTTTGGAAATTTCTTGAATGGTTCAATCTAGGGGTGGGCATTATCGGATTCGGATCAGATCGGACCGAATCCGATCCGATCCGAAATGCCCACGGTTGTTTGATTCGATCGAATCGAATCATGTTATCGAACTCGATCCGATTCGATCCGATAATTATCGGTAGGTTTGAGTCAAAAAAATCGAGCGGATCGGATCGGATAAAATCCGATCCGATCGAAATTTTTTTTATTTAATATGTAACGACGTCGTTTTGCATATTAAAAAAAAAAAAATTTCGATCGGATCGAAAATCCGTCGAACCGGACCAATAGGATTCGATCGGATTTGCTAATCGGATCGGATCCGATCCGATGCCCACCCCTAGTTCAATCCACTTCAATGGTAGATGGATGAAATCCATAAGATCATGGAAAGAGAAAACCTCTGGAACTAGCCTCTTAGTATTTTGTGTAAGGTCACTACCATCTGAATTATTCATAGACCATATTTCCAACATCTAGAGACTAGGCTATTTTGGACTCAGAATCAGGCACATGAATGGAGAAGGCATGAGCATATCAATCGAAGAAACATAGGGAGTACTAGAGCTTTGAGAACTATAAGGAAGTTTTGTTGCGAAGCTCCCGACGGTTGGTATCAGAGCCACGTTGTTTATTTTCTCCAGTGAGGTATGTGAGGTATGGTAGAATAGATGCGAGTATAGAGGAGAACCCAACAATCATGACAACACCCACAAAATCAACAAATACTAGTACTGCCTTAGAACTTGTTAGACTTTCTTCTTCTTTATCGCTTTCTAGATCTTGTACAAAAACTCTTTTTCTTCTAAAATCAAAAATCTTGTAGAATACTCTCAAATTCATTAGATGTTCATATCAGTTGAGTCTTTATAATATCTACAGACTCAGAACTTTTGTTACTCAAAGTATCAGAACTCTAGTGTCAACAAGAAGACCGGCTGTCAAAGAATATGTCCAGTCCTCTAGATTGGACCAATGTGCTCTACAAGCACATCATCTTAACAGTATAACACTTTTTGACATTCTTAGAGAGTTAAGTGGAAAAGAGATGGTTATATGATAGAAACATGCCTGGAACAAAGCCAAGCAAACCTCTCCACGTGTTCTAAGCCCCAAGAACCGTGAATCTTGATTTTGTAAGAACAAAATCCTTCCAAGATCAAGTCCAACCCTTAAGGAACATTGCCCTTAAAAACCTTTCTTTATTTCTTTGGAGAATCCTGAACAGCGATACAGCGCCACAACGCTTGCCACACGTTGATAAGCTTTTGTTCCGTAAAACCAAGGAAGAATCCACTCCCTCAAGATGACACAAGTCAATTTGTTTTGTAAAAAGATATATTATTGGTTAATTATCCATTACAATGAATAATGCCCCTTTAAATAGGTGGCTAACCCTAATTCTACCAAAATATAATAAAACCCTAATAAAATACTTGAAAATTTCATCCATGGGCTTTTTAATTTAATTAATGTTCAGCCCAATACTTAAACAACACATAACTTCAAAAAAATATAAAATATAAAAACTATAGGGATACATTGCGTCCTCATTTAGACCATGAAGTAATCCTAACCGGACTTTGATGAAAACTTCAAAGTTGTAGAGCTACAAGTTATCTTTTCAATGCAACTTGAATCACCAAAATCAGACATCGGACGAGAAAGTTACGTCAAAATACGAAGACTGCGTAAATCCCACCACTGCTAATGCACCATTCGAAAATAAGCCCAAAATCAATCAAGGCAGCCCATGCACGTCCTAGACCCATTCCAATATTGATTTAGACATAATAAAGCCTTCACATAATGTCTCATGCATGGACCAAACTCCAGAACCCAATGAATCTTCAAAATCCACCAAAATGGCCCAAATACACCAATTTGACCAAGCCATGCAATCAGCCACAACTTCAAGTTAACTTGGCCCAAAAAACAGAGCTCATTCTGGATCACATCATTCTCCCTCTCTTGAAAAGGATTCGACCTCGAATCCGAACCCGGGTCATAGATAAAAATGACAAGAGCAATGGGACGAGAATCCTGGAATAAAAGAAAATCACATGGAAAAAAATGGTTAAGGTGAGCAAAGGTCAATAAGGCGAATGAATGACTTTTGGCAATAATTTTCCACTCTCAATCTCTCCATTGCTACTCTCATTCTTAACGCCACTTGCAACAGCAAAGAGATTCCCACATGGATTCACATTTGAAATCTCATTTAAAACAAACTCAACATGCCCATGTCGCTTTCTCAAACAATCAACACTCTCATCCACGATCTGACCACACTCTACATATTCACCACATGTACTTTTTGGCACACCATAACTCATGTCCTCACAACCAACATCAGATTGCTCCATATGATAGTCACCCTTAACAGTAACGTCAAACACCTCATTGGAATCATGAACAACCAAATCATGATCACTAATGTTATCGCTCACATCAATATCATCACTATCATCAACACCATCAACAACCACCTCACTCTTATTTATTGAAACATCAACATGTTTCATTTCATTACTCAAGGCTACGTTTATATCTTTCTATACTTCACATTTTACTAATGTCTTTTTCTCTATCAACTCTGGAAGCTCTCCTAGTAACATTCCAAAAGTAATCGAACTTTTCTTTTTAGCCCACTCTTCTTCACTCCTCTGCATGTACAACTCGTCATCATAGACCTCTTGTAGGGTTAAAGGAGCAAGCTTGATAATTTTTCCACCATACCTAAATTTGTACATATTCCTATCCATATCATAAACTACTTTATTGAATTTATACCAAGGCTTACCCAATAAAATATGTGTATGACATATAGGAACCACGTCACAAACTACTTGGTCAACATACTGCCCAATTGCAAAATTTACCACAACCTGCTTAGCAACCTCGAACTCTCCAAAATCACTCATCCACTTATAAGGTCTATCAAGAGGTATCAATGGTAATCCCAATTTTCCACAAGGGTAGTGCAAGCTAAATTTATGTGATTCCCTCTATTAATATCATACTACAACACACTTTACTATTGATAGAGCATCTCGTGCGAAAGATAAATACCCTTTTATCCATCAAATTATTTATATAAATCAACCCTTACTGGAAAGACGCCAATAATGAGGAAAGACTCAAAGAATCACTAATAAAATATGAAAACGAACACAAAGAAACTGACTAAAAAAAAAAAACCAAAAGTAATAAGAAAGACAACTGAACTGAAACTGGACAGAATTCGTAACTTTGAAAGAGATTTTGAGACTCAAAACTTCAGCGGACTGCGTGCGTCCAGTGACTAATGAATTCTTCTCCTCGAGTACTTATAAATTGATATATTATGGGTCTCATAACTCTTTATAGATCAAAAGTTACAGTCGTTTTAAATTCAGTGCGCGGCTGAAAAATTCTGACCGAACTGATCCGAAAATTACATACAATTTTGACTCGAATTGACTCAAAACTCCAAGAATTGAATCCTAAATGCTATTACCATAAAAGAACATTATAATAACATCCAAGATGCAGTCATAAACAAGAAAAACACAAAGAAAAAAATTGAAACTAGAAGAGAAGAAAAAAAAACGAAATATAAAGACTCCATAAAACGATAAAAATAGAGAAAATCTTGACCTTGGAACCCTGAGCTCCTGATACCAAATGATAGAAACCTGCCTGGAACAAAGCCAAGCAAACCTCTCCACGTGTTCTAAGCCCAAAGAACGCGAATCTTGATTTTGTAAGAACAAAATCCTTCCAAGATCAAGTCCAGCCTTAAGGAACATTGCCCTTAAAAACCCTTCTTTATTTCTTTGGAGAATCCTGAACAGCGATACAGCGCCACAATGCTTGCCACACGTGATAAGCTTTTGTTCCGTAAAACCAAGGAAGAATCCACTCCCTCAAGATGACACAAGTCAATTTGTTTTGTAAAAAGATATATTATTGGTTAATTATCCATTACAATGAATAATGCCCCTTTAAATAGGTGGCTAACCCTGATTCTACCAAAATATAATAAAACCCTAATAAAATACTTGAAAATTTCATCCATGGGCTTTTTAATTTAATTAATGTTCAGCTCAATACTTAACAACACATAACTTCAAAAAATATAAAAATAAAAACTATAGGGATACATTGCGTCCTCATTTAGACCATGAAGGAATCCGAACTGGACTTTGATGAAAACTTCAAAGTTGTAGAGCTACGAGTTATCTTTTCAATGCAACTTTAATCACCAAAATCAGACATCGGACGAGAAAGTTATGTCCAAAATACGAAGACTGCGTAAATCCCGCCACTGCTAATGCACCATTCGAAAATAAAGCCCAAAATCAATCAAGGCAGCTCATGCACGTCCTAAACCCATTTCAATATTGCTTTAGACATAATAAAGCCTTCACATAATGTCTCATGCATGGACCAAACTCCAGAACCCAATGAATCTTCCAAATCCACCAAAATGACCAAATACACCTTTATTGACCAAGCCATGCAATCAGCCACAACTTCAAGTTAACTTGGCCCAATAAACATAGCTCATTCTGGATCACATCATTATATCTATCTCTATCTTGGCACAATTCGACTTATCCTTGCCCTTCACGGGGGAAGAGGATTACCAATTACTGTCAGACTTGCTTTACTAGATACCAAGTTATAAGAATACCACAATGGTTATCGATACTAGTTTAACAACATGACATGCTTGGAGTGTGGTCTTGACATTATACCCAAACTTCAACATGTCTATAAAAGACCCCAACCTTCCTTCAGCACTTAAACAATTCCATTAACATCTAATTTGATTAAGGCCGAATGAAATGCCCGTTTCCAATACTAAACTACCGCTCTAATCTCAGATTAATTATGTAATTTTAATATGGTGTATTGTATACGCTAGGTGACCAAATGAGCAGACTGAACTAGCTAAAGCATCTAAGTAGTAAATTCATTATTTCCAAAAAAAAAAAATGGTTAGTTGACTTAATTATTGCTTTGAAAGCAAGATATTACGAGCTCAAAACTAATAAAATATGTATAATTTCGTGTGATAGACATCATGCACTCCACCCCAAAAGCTATATTCATAGGTTAGTGAATGAATATTATTAAATCGGTACTTTCAATTTTCTTTTTGTTTATTATCGTTCGAGTAATTCAGCGAAATAGCAATTAGATGTATGAAGAGTATTTAGGTGTAACGTATAACACTTTATTCTTGTATCTTTTATAAAACCGTATATTTTACTACATTTTCATCACCACCGTTATTGAAATTAAGACATTATGCTGAGGTTACAGGGGTAAAAAAAACTGCGCACTCATAATATTTTTAAAAAATTGTAATATATCATAAAAATTGGAGGACCAAATTGTCCCTCAAACCCCAAAAATTAATATACTAATTTTTAATCGTGAATCTTTTTTAACCCATTAAAAAAATGAAAAAATCTAAATGTTCTTGAAAGTGGCATAAAAAAAACACAAAATCACTGAAAGACGAACAAATTTGACTTTTAGTGTTTTTCTTTTCTTCTTTTTTTTTTTTTTTTGGGGTAGATATAAATATGACATAAAATTTTGGTTCGAGACCATTTGTGAGACACAAGATTAACAAGTTATTTTGCTTGTTTTGACTCTTAAATCGCAAGTAAACTTTCCCTTGAAACTCCCAAACTTGAATGTGAAAATTATGCAGAAGAAAATGGCATTTGCCTTGGACAATACAACAAAGTCTATACCCAAATTTTGTGTTTAGACGGTGTGTGTGCAAACATAATGTAGATGAATGAAATATTATCATTGACCAGGTATCGTATTTTATACGGTATGTAGTATAACACGCAATGAAATGTTCATAGCAAGGTTCTGATTAAGTGAATGAATGAATGTTACCTTTCAGAGATGCTGATTCTGGACTGCTGCTGCGGCTGAGGGACCAACTCACTTTTTGTCGTCCTGGCTCCGATCTTCTGATCAGCAACGGTTTGGTGAATGTTTTTACACGTCCTCCTTCAAATCATCAAAACACAGAACAACCTGCTAAAAGTTATAGAGACCTGAGAGGAGAAAGAAAGAGTGAAGCTGATGAAAGGCAACTAATATGAACTTCACATTTAATAGTTGGGTATTCTTATATGTACTCATTTTGTCGGTTTTTCCAGTAATACAATTTTCCTAGTAAAAAGGGACTAGCATTCATCTAGACTCTTTAATCACCTATAATTTTCAAGATCATCCGCGGAGTAATTAACTACAGAAAGATGCTTTTCTCCTGGGCGAGGAAACAAATTACATCATTTCCATACTTCCCCCACAGCTATAATAACAATAACAAGTATCAGAACCATATGAGTCGATTCCCTTAGAATTGCTCTCTCTACTTTGAGAGAACTCAAGGATGAAAATTAATTATATTTCTCAAGAGCCATCAAACGATGACTGACTCTTTCTCAGATTCCAGTGGAGACCATCATGGATGCTGCGGAAGAAGTCGTCAGTTGAGTCAACTTGGCATGCTGTAGGGACAGGCCAAGGTGCCATGCTGCAGACAAGCGCATCACCAGGTGCTAACTGTTTCCTGTCCTTGCCATCAAATGATGCCCACGCAGAGCTTCGGCTATTGAAAGGAATTTGCACTCGAAGTGTCACATCCTCAGGTAGTATTAACGGCCGAAAGGATAACGAATGTGGACAAATTGGTGTGAAAAGGATGCCAGGAACCTGCGTTACAACAATGCACCTAAATATATTTTTTGTTCTTATAAACAGGAAGTCGTATTGCAACTAAAATCAGAGAATCATTTGTAACAATTATAAAACGGTCAAAATTAAAAGCCCTTTGCACAGATTGTTTATATTCTAATGAATGTTAAAGATGAATCCATGTGTCCTGATTTAAAGTTATCTAACATTCCAACGTATGCTCCAATAACAAGGAGGAATATACCTGTGGATGGACCATTGATCCTCCAGCTGCTAATGAATATGCAGTGCTACCGGATGTTGTTGATAAAATCAATCCATCCCCTTGCACACGTGTGACAAAGGAGTTGTCACAATAGCACTCCAAATTTGTGAGAAATGAGGATATTCCACGGTCGATTGTAACCTCATTCAAAACAAGTATAGGATCTTCAGTTTCAATTTCATTTTTAGCTGTATCTCTGATAACACGACATTGCAACCGATTTCGTAATGTTATGCTAATGGGACCCCTTAAAACGGAATCAAGATAATCTCTGTAGTGTTCACTATCTAAAAAAATGTTAAAGAACACTTTATAGGAAGCAATGGGAAAGGTAATCAGTATCATCATTCAAAACTAAAACCTCTAAGGGAAGGCCAATTCTTCCAGCTGGTAATTTAATAATCCAAATTGATTTTCAAGTAAAGAAATTACTTTAAAGATAGAGGATACGAAATGGAGTCATGAAGCCCAAAGACCCTAAAGAAAATGGGACAATAGGAGGAACTGGTCCTTTGAATATTGATGATGCCTGCGAAACAAGTAGACATTAAGAGCTTCTTAAGGTATATGCCCAAAAAAAAAAAAAAAAGACAAATTTTTATGAGAGGTTTCTGGTTTAAAACTTCAACACACAAGCTCAAGTTGAATTTACATTCAATCCTTGGTAAAGTAATTGAGGCAGAGGATATTAGATGAATGGACCAACTTCCACTTTGCCAAAAGCAAGATGAACAAACGTGCTATAAATTGCTCCAACATACTAACACAATTAGCAGTCTACCGGATGCAAGGGAACCACAACAAATGCATGATAAGTGGATGAATAAGCTGAAATAGCTATAGTAGTCAACAAAAACATCCACACTGAAATTTTGGTGCCAACGTGGTAAAGTCCTTGCTTGTTCACTCTTCTGATACAACGAGCCAATAACATGAACAGATATAACTATAGAAAATGTTGCAGATACAAACGAATCTAAAGACAACTTGATTGTAGCACTGATCACACCAAAATATACCATCCAATTGATTTTATAATGTTCTAAATCATACTCACCATCTCATGTCATCTCAAATACAGGTTCTGTAAGATTAAGTGCACTTACCCAAAGGACAGTTCCATCTCCACCAAGAGTCACCACAAGGTCAACTTTTGTGTGTAGGAGCTGAATTTCTTCTTCTGAAAAACCATTTTGATCAACTAGTCAGTGACAAAATCGTAAGCAATTATTGGGGTAGGTGAATGTATGATTACAGTGCTTGATTGAAAATTTCCACATTGTATGTTGACATGCATTGACAAAGGAAGGAATATTATCATTGCATGCTGGCCCTAGCCTAGCAAACAATAAATATGACAGGAACTGATAAGTGTGAATTATATACACTTATTCTAGCATCTTGAGCTTATTATTTTGTTAGATTCCATGCAATTTAATGTATTTTGGAGTTGTTTGGTGTTTTGTTAATAGGAAGCATTAAAAGCGTGGACTTTGGACTATTATACGGGTTTTGAGAGCTTATGGATGCGACTGAAGCACGCGAGGAAAGCAGAAAAGAAATGAACCAAGTCATCCTGAAGTCAAGGCTGGCGCCGCGGCGCCAAGGACGTTCCATACAAATTCCAGGGGATTTGGTGCCAAGGACGTTCCATAGAGACATATTAGGGTTTCCGCAAGATGCGCAGAAGGACTCTAGGGTTTTCCTATAAATTAAACATCACGTCCAAACCCTAGAGGAGGCCGTTTTAGACACAGCAACAAAGTTCTAAACACAAAAATTAATACATCCAAAAGGAGAGATCAAAGCAGAAGGAAAGAGACAAGGCGGTGAAGTCCGGAAACATAAGGAATTTGATTCGGGTTTCATTCTCTTATTTTCTTCTTCAGATTCTTCTATTTATCATTATGTTTTGGATACAATTGCTGTTGTGTTTTAATTCAGCCATGAACTAAATCTCTTGTTCTAGAGTTTGATGTAGCCTAATGCTTGAGACTATGTATTAACTGCCAAATACTTTTATTCAGTTTTCATTCAGTTTATTTATGTTTTCCTGTGTTTAATGTTTCGTATTTGTTGGCCATAAATATGATGATGTTTTGTTTGAAATCTTTCACTCGGGAGAGGGCATTTTGAGTAGGAATTGGGAAATATAATCTAAGAAGTTTATAGAGTTCGGGAGAATCTATAACTCCTTGAAAGATGTTAATACAGAATCACAGGGCTTAATAAATTGTTAATCATTGGATTTTTATAAGGATATTGAATTTGATAATTAACAATATTTTCACTATTGCTCGGGGGAGGGTGGATAAATCTATGATTCTTGGCTTATAAACGTAGATTTTGAATAATAGTTAATTGGCATCGTAAATACATAGTGGAAATTTAGGTGAAATCAGACTCTAGAATTCATCTTCTCACTGATACTACATTAAAATTCATTTAAGTTATTAATTATCTTTGTTTTTACTTTTCCAATTTAATCAAATTAAAGTTGTCTAAATAAAGTTAAGGTTAATAATTATAGTACTTAGTGTAATTTAGATTTCAATCCCTGTGGGTTCGTGATAGAACCCTCAAAATCCCTCAACAATTTCAGAACAAAAACATACAAAACAGAAGCTATATTATGTTTTAATTCATTAAACGAAACAGAAAACAACAAAGATAGTTGAAGGTGAAGGTTAATTCACCAGCCCTGCTCAACATTAAGGTGTTGGCAACCTCCCTAGGGTTTTCCCCTCCAAATCCCAAATTCAACAATAATAGTAGCATATCCCTAAAATCAATTATTCATTCTTATTTATATTTGAACCCTAATGACTAAAATGACCCATTTAACCCTTGGGTCCTAACATTACTCCCCCCTTTAAAACACCCTTTAAAAACACGTTGCCCTCAACGTGGGAGCGCGGATATGACTATCGCCTCAAAGGATATCTCAGGCTTGAACGACATTGTCCTGATGAAGTCCCAAGCTTCCTCCAAATACTCAACGAATTCAGCCAATTGATAAGAGTGCATAATAATCCTTTGCATAAGCGATCTGAAGACAACAAATCCACCAACAAAACCGAAAAATTGCACAACTGACACCTCCAATTTCTTCTCCTGATGAATAACAAACGGTTCTGGTTCATTGTCTTTCTCCAACAACTCCCAAAGTTGCAATGGTCTTTCCCCTTTAGCATGCTCTTGTTTCTTTAACAATTTTGTCGCCTTAGGAGCGCGATCCTCCTCCTCAACGGCTACAGACTCCACTACTTCAAGTTCTTCACCCTTCACCTCATTACATTCATCTTTATTACTTGCTTCACTCTCATCCATGGGGACAGAATCCCCGTCATCCACATAATCAACCGACTTAGTTTGACATACATGCCTCGGATGGAATCGCTCATCACATCTAAAACAAATCCCCTTATCGCGTCGAAATTGAAAGTCAACCGTAGGAAGTTGCTTGAATTTTCCCGATCGACCGTTTGGAAGGTTCTCAGATTTTTTCCCAATGTTCTCCACAAGCGATGGTAGGCCAATACTTGCCTCTTGATGTGAGGTGGTGGCATCTGATCCTTTTATCATCTTCTGCATCTTCTCCAACATTGAGTCAAACTTTTTCCAAGGATCTTCTTCAACTCTATCCAAACTTCTCACATCTGACTGGTACACGAATCCCTTAACGGCTCGAGATTTTTCAGGCTTGCGTGAATTAATCATTCTCTGTTTTCTGAATTTCGCCAATCCGTCCAATTCCGCTAGTTTCTCTTCCGCCTTTAGGGCTATTTTTTTGACCCCTTCAAGATCAATAACCCTCAAGTACTGTAAACCATCTCGAACCTCAGATTGCAACTCATACCGCAATCCATTAATGAAAATGCCCGGTAAATGGTACTCGGATATGTAAGACATTGATCCCACCACACAATCGAACCTGTCAATATAGTCACAGATAGAACCATCTTGCTGTATGTTATCCAATTCGTACGAACTCCCAACATTCCTCAATTTTTTTTTTTAACAAACAGTAGGCTCAGGGGCTAAAATGAAAGAACTTGAAATTTTCTGGGCCAAATCGCAAAAATCAGAAACTTTAGGGGTGAAAATGTAAATAACCTGCCGGTGGCCGGAAATGCAAAAGGGTGGTCGGATCTGAAAGATTAGAACGTGCTGAGTGCGTTGGTGGTGGCGGCGACGTCAGAAGCTCGCCGTAGGCGGCGGATCGACACGAAGAATGCAGCGGTAGTTGGTGGATGTTTCTGGTGTTTTCCGGTGATTCAGACGTCGATCGGCGGTGACAGGAGGTTGGGTGAGGTCGCCGGCGTGAGAGGGGTGTGATGGTGGCTTGATCGACGGCGTACGGTGGCTGAGGCGGCGACGACGTCGCGAAAAACGCTGCTTATCGCAGCTGCTTGCGGCGGCTTTTGGTGACGGGAGTGGAGGGGTTTTGGTCGCCGGCGTGAGGGGGTGTTTTGGTGTGCTTGGTCGACGGAGGACAGTGGTTGTGGAGGTGGTGGTGGGTGGCGGCAGTTAGGGTTAGGGTTTTCTGATTTTTTTTTTTTTTTGATTTCTGCTTTGTTTTTAATTCTTTCTTCTTCCTTCAACAAACGATAATCATCACACATATCCAAGGAACTACCGCTCTGATACCAATTGATAGAACCCTCAAAATCCCTCAACAATTTCAGAACAAAAACATACAAAACAGAAGCTATATTATGTTTTAATTCATTAAACGAAACAGAAAACAACAAAGATAGTTGAAGGTGAAGGTTAATTCACCAGCCCTGCTCAACATTAAGATGTTGGCAACCTCCCTAGGGTTTTCCCCTCCAAATCCCAAATTCAACAACAATAGTAGCATATCCCTAAAATCAATTATTCATTCTTATTTATATTTGAACCCTAATGACTAAAATGACCAATTTAACCCTTGGGTCCTAACAGTTCGACACTTATATTCATCATTTACTAAAACTTGACACCGTACACTTGCGGTACGATAGAAAATATCGCAACAGGAACCACTGCTAAATCAATTTATGCAAAAAAAATCATTGATCTTAGGAGTACTATGGATTAGGTAAGCACCATGGGATAGGTACAGAAGTCACTTTAAAGACAAAAAGCCAAGTGGATTGGGCCATATGGAGAAAAGGGATGGAGTTGAAAATTATCTTAGGAGGACATCAATTGGCTAAAGAGATATACAATATCCAGACACGAAGACTTGTTACCTACCACCACAAGATTAAATGACCAAAAAAGTAGTCACATTCTCCCCAAAGTCCACAATGTGGGAAGCCCCGTGCCCTGGGCCACCCTTTTTTTATCATTTTAGCAATAGTTTTCCCCCAGAATCTGTTGCAGCCAGTTGTTAATTTTATCCCTTATGGTAATGATGTGAACTGGGTTAGATTGGCCTGGGAACAACATGTGCCTTATTTGAATTATGACAGCTTGGCACGGCACGAGGCTAACTTGGGTCCATCTTCAGCCCACATTTTAGGCATGAAAGCCCAAACAGTTAGTCTGAAATTTAAAACAAACAATTGAAGATTTATAGATTATGATCTGTTATTATAGTTTGGCTTATAAGCAAGTCAACATGACCATTTAATTGATCAGGCTACTTACAGTGCAATATTTGATTTATGCAGGTTAGTCCGAAACTCACACAGTTAACAGTTAGCCCTATTGATGGATGACACAGAGGCGTGCTTATAAAAAATGATGACAATGTCTTGTCATATATATGATCTTATTTCTCAAATGTTATTTCGGATCACAAAGGTTTTAAGAGGTAATGAATTAATAACCTATGCTGTCAAAGGCATTGGGTGGGGCAAGGCGTTTTAGTAGTTCAACCCACCCAAGTGCTGCATAAGCTCCCCAAGCATTGGTCAAAGGCAGGTTGACTAGTCAAACATGCAGGATTTTGTCTAATATATATGGAATTATAAGTTACAATACTCGGCTGTTTGAAAAAATCGCACAAGCGCCGCTTAGGCAGCGCCTTTAATAGCATAGTTAATAACATCTTGTTAAATGTCAGACAAGTATAAATGTCCCGCTACTTACCATCTTTCCATGTTTGAACAAAGCTGAAATAAGATGACTCTGTTAGAAGTTCAACTCTCACTCTTGGCTCTACAAAGATGTTCAACTTTTTCTGCTCTCTTAACCATCTGTAAACAGAAAATCAAGGATAAGATAACCAGAATATATGTTCCAGTATTTTTCTTTTCAAGTACCATGCAACCAACAACATTAATGGTACCAAAATACACTATCCTAGCAGCTGCAAATCAGATAAAATAAATATGTGAATAAAATATATGGATGTATCATTATATGAATATGTGTTTTGAAGATACTAAGCAACATGACATTTACATAACACAGTAAGCCAATGTGAGAGATAACTGTTCCAAAGCAAATTTCCAGACAAGTTTTTCATTTTCTTCAAATTCTCGAGAATTTAAGTACAGCTAGGCATCCAAAAGTCCTTAAAGAAAAAACTGCAATAGAAGACTCCTATTACTCTATGTCCAGCAGTTCTTGATATGCATCACTAGACAGTAAACCTACTTCTTCAATACTAACTTTATCATAAAAGAGAAAAATGAAAATCGAAGCATTATGCGACATGCGTTACTGCTCAATCAAAATCCACAGTTTGAAAAGGCACAATGAAAGTATTGCTTGCACTGTGAATTGCAAACACCAATATCGTTTGATCAACACCTGACCATTTGTGCACATAAAATTTGAACAGAATTTGAATTTGGTTTCGTCAAAATAACCACAGTCTTTGGGGGCGACTCCCATTTCAGAGAAATCTGAAATGAAAAGAACTTTAAATTAGGCAATGGATGCAGAAATTCAGAATTAGAGAACTTATAAAAGTATGAAACAATTACCAAAAAAAAAAAAAAAAACACAACAAATATATCAGTATCCCATGCCAAAAGTATCACCTAAAAGTATCTGCAAAATCACATGTAAACGGCATAGTGAATACCTGATTACTGCTACGTTCTGCAGTTGTTATGTTTCCTCTTTCAAAGTAGACAATGTCATGCTTGTGCTGATCACTATTTTCCCCTTTGCACCTCCATGAAAGTTTAAAAGACGCCTATATCAGGAAACACAAATTGAATGATGGCAAAAATTGAAATTGCACAGTTGCATTAGTTCTTTCAAAAAATGAATATAATTGTGTTTTGTTGTTGTAAATTGTAATAATGATTCTCGAACTTCACTGCTTTATTTTTTAAAAAATATACAATTTACAAGACAAATAAAAATAACAAAAAATGCTAATAGAAACATATCTTGGAAAAAGAGATTTATCAACATACTTCTCTTATCATTAAACATCATCAGGAACTCATATAAATAGTTGAAAAATTGCCAAGACTGTTCACTCTCCATCCTAATGTGCAATGATCTGAACATAGATAAAGGTGCAACTAGGAAAGCTGCTAGATTATGAGTATACTTGTTTTGTTGTACTTCTGCTCAATTTTGGAAGCATAGTGATATAAGTGTTTGGTAACCCACTAACCTAGTTTTAATAGGTAGCTACTGTTTACCAATCACCTACACACTTATTTTTGAATGCTAATGACCCCATTTCCGCAACTACGGATTAAAAGCCACAGCACCTCAATCCCAAACATATATTAAGCCAATAGCTCAGACACATAGATAAACACATATATAACAACAATGATAATTATAAAACTAATAATAATAACAAAAGATACCTTTTTCATCATTTTATTATTAACCATATTGGAATGAGTATCTTCCACTTCCTTAAGAACCTCATGGGAGCAAATCCCATGCTCCAGACATGCTTTGTTAGAATGTTCACTTTCGTGATTGAGCAGCACCGGTTGGACACTTGAGTTCTCCAACCTCCCTCCCTCGGAAGCACCATTATTCTCTCTAAAAAACTGTTCTGTAATACAATGAACGATTTTCGTCACAAGAATTAAAAAACGATTTTCTTCACGATAAGTAAAAAGTTGAAGTTGCTTAGAAATATGTATAAGAACACGAGATGAGGAGAACAGTTTTATCCAGTAAAAGCATATTTTTCCTGTCATTCCACCGTATTAGAAATTTACAACATATCAGTTTGTGTTTCTAGACTACTATATGGAATCTTTTTGTTTCTCGAAAATTATACTATATCGAAATCTGAAATTAGCTACTCGGATATACACAACCACTGTAATAAAAGGGAAACTACTTCTTTGACCACCAAACAGTGCAGAGGTTTAACAAATTTATTCATAGATATAAAATCAGAATTAAGTGTAGCAGCGGATTTAGTTCAAAAGAGCCCAAACTGCAAGAGAGTTTTTGGGAGGAAAAAAAATAAAAGTGGGGGAAAGACCTCGTATTTGCAGGCAAGAATTAAATAAATGCAATTTGCATCTAACAACAACTCAAAGTGAGCCCTTAAACAGGCTGAAGAATTCATCTCTGATAAATTAGTCTTAAACATGCTCATCACAGGCAACCTCAACTTGAAGTATCCCTTTAGGCATTAAATTATCAATGGTAAAGTGGAAACAAGCTCAACAAGAAATAATAAGCATGCAAAGGCATAATACCCATTTGAGTAGGCAAGTTCATCGTATATAAGCAAGGAGCCAGACTCACCATCCCCTATTCTCAATGTTATAATAACCTATTTCTAGAACTGAGATGGGTCAAAAGGATCAGTGCGGACATGCGAGACTCTCAACACTAACAATTATTGATACAAAACTAGTTCATGCCAAATATAACACTTATACAGTATAACAAATCTATAAAGGTCGCTGGTTTTATTGGCAAATCTGCATCATCAAGCGCCATCTACATCCAAAAGCCATACAGTTTTCCTATCACATGTGCATAAATATCAAACTTCCTTTGTCCTCATAGACCTTCAACTAATGCCTTGTATTCATCAAACATAACCAAGCAACCTTCAGCAACTTTCTACGATCAGTATCCTTATATGGAGATGCTGAATCATAATTGTACTGCCCTGTCTACCACATTTGACTATTAAATTACTTATTCTTACACTAAATTCATGAATGTGCCTGCATACATACAGTTAAGTGGTGTTGTGAGTATTTTTCAGTTTATGTCAAAAGCCAAATTATACTCTCTTCAGAGTCATAGTTCATTTACAAGAGAATTAATCTTCAAAGCTTAATAAAATCTAATTGGAAAAGTTGCATAAACCCTTATATCAAAACCATTAATAGACTGTTGAGCACTCATTAGCCTAGATGCTTGTATTGCCCACATCATTTGCAAAGAGAAATAACTTCAATCGGCATGAAATCGGACAGTTTTGGAATGCCATTATGTTTTCCACAATAACCGATTACTATAGCTGAAAAGAACAATCGCTCAGAAAAGAAAATTAAAATTACTAGTTTCTTTGACTCAAGCATTTATGTGACTTATAATTCTGTGTAAGTTAAAGCTACTACCTTCAGATAGTCGTTTATCCTGTTCTTTCCAAATTTCCCAGCATAAAAGACATGGAAGCACTAATCTTATCAGTCCCATTGCATTATTTACAGAGGTCTGCATCCACCAACTCCTGAGCTTTTCACATATATCATAGCCTGATAGTGTAATCTGATAATAATGAGTCTAAACTTGATTAGCAAGCTCAACAAACCAGCAAAGGATGCATCTCTTAAATACTTGGACAGGTGATAACAAAAGTCTTAAAAGATACTCATACAGAGATAAAGAAAAGCAAAGCAAAGAGATTCTTCTTTGAAAAGACTAGGAACACAAATTGTTGCACCCAAGAGAATGCTTGATTAAAGAGGAGAGATGAGCACTTGAGAGGAGAAAAATAGAAGGCAGACAGAGAGAGAAAGAGAGAGAACAAGGAAAACTGCTGAGGGAATAATAATTTCATGGAACATGATCGATGATTATAAATAAACATACCAGAATGTCACTGACAGAGAGAAAGCGAAAGTTAAAATATGAAGTACATTAAAAATGAGATTAAAATAGTCATGAATGGGAAACCTCTTAAGGGTTCCTTTTTTCCACTTTATTCTTTGGATACTCAGAAATATTTCAACCTTCCTATGCCCCAAGTTCTAAACTGGAGACACGATTGAAAAAAAAAAGGTTAATATTTAGAGTTGATTTTCTTTTTTAAAGTACGTATGATCGTAGGTAAAGAAATCATACACCAGACCGAAAAAGTAGAAACATCTTTACACAAAATAATTTAAATCAAGACTTGAAAATTTACAGCCAAACCCAAATGGCAGATTAAAAGACTTGGTTGGAATGCTTATAAAATGATCATAGAATAAAAATACTAGTACTACCCATCACACATTATGCCCTATAGAATCTACAATGCAAATGAAGATCTAAAACAACTGATTATGGTGATAATAAACAGATACAAAAATATCTTACGACTTGTATGTTAAACCAAAGACATACATGGAAGTTGTAGTGTAAACATTCAAGCTTATCAATACTTTATGCTACACCGTAACCTCAATGTTTTATAAAGGAAAAAGTAAACATACCAATAATGGTAATGATTAGTATCCATTCAGAAAGGGCAGTACCTACTCCTTATCCTATATTTATCTTGTCATGCCAAGATTCATATCCCAAGACATGGAGGCCAAAATGAATTAGGCAGCATCCACATCACATGGTTAGAAAGGTAATTGGGCTATATAAGCTGTTAGAATCCCTAAGATATTGTTAGAATCATAATCATCCAAAGATATGGAGGCCAAAATGAATTAGGCGGCATGAAAGTCCCACATCACATGGTTAGAAAGGTAATTGGGTTATATAAGTTGTTAGAATCCCTAACATATTGTTAGAATCATAATCATCCAAAGATATGGAGGCTGAAATGAATTAGGCAGCATGAAAGTCCCACATCACATGGTTAGAAAGGTAATTGGGCTATATAAGTTGTTAGAATCCCTAACATATTGTTAGAATCATAATCATAATCATAATCATTATGATTATGATTCTACATATCTCTAAGATATTATTATATAATCATTGAGATATGATTATGTAATCCTAATAATTATTTGTGTATTTAGTTTCTATAAGACACTTCTTACTTCAGAAATTAAGAACAGAGTTGTTCTGGCTTTTTGAGGGAGAACCCAAAGCCAATATATATACCATACCATGAGAGAGCGAGTCTTCAGAATGAAGCCATTTAAATCATGTTGGCTTGAGGCTTTGCCAAAGTGGATGCTTTTATACTCTATGATTTCAAAGGCGGTAGGCGGGGCAGAGAGTTTTGGTAGTTCAACCAAATCAAACGCTGCCTAAGCGCTGCCTTTGACCGGTCATAGAACGGATTTACTAGTCAAACATGCATAATTTTATCTAATATATAAAGAATCATAACTTAAAATACCTAAGCGCGCCAGCTATAGCCGCCCAAAATTTTATTTAATATATAAGGAGTCATAACTTAAAATATCTATACCTGCCCAAACGGCTATTTGAAAAAGCCCGCCCGTCGGTTAGGCGACGCCTTTAACAACATAGTTAGTATTGTGTAGGAGCAAAATCAACACGCATCTGTTAGCGCATCTATCCCCAAAAGTCATATCCATTTTGACCATTTTGCAAGCCGATTGTTTAGTAAAATTTGCAAATGTTGAGAAATCTCAATTAAGAAATTATCCTTTTGCCTATCTCGTTTTTATAAGTTAGGTATATAGAGCAAATGTGTTCGAATCGGAAAGAGTCAGTGTTAGTATCTTCTCTTGTAAAATATTGCACTCATTCTTTTTTCAATCAATAATCACAATCTAAAAATTTAATTCCGGTTAAACTGAACTAACTCAATATACAAGATGAATATTGAAACTAATGAAATATAAAGCTATAATATCTTATAGACAACAATTCTTATGAAACATAATTTGTGGATCATAATCGCATACAGTACCTTGTTTCAATATAACTTTGGCAAATCGCAATAATTAACTAAGTGGCAGTGACCTATTAAGTATCCACTTGAAGAAAAAATAAACCATAAATACAACCTATTACAATGCGATTAATATGAAGAGGGATTTAAATACAAGATGACTTGGTCAAATTGGCTCTATTACCACGTTAAGTAATCAATCGACCCAAAAGATTAAGTCGACAAGTAAAGCCCCAACAATTGTATTTAATATCCAACAAACCAATATTCAAATTTCCTTGCTCAAGAATCTCAACTTCATCTCTTATAGAGTTTTTTTTTTATTCAATAAAGAAAAAAATATGCAAATACTCATATTTATGATTTCTCAATTCTCACAATGGCTCTAAGTCAATAGTCCAAATGGAAAGTATTTTCCATAGTCAAAATTTTGGTGTTAGAATGATGTGGAACAATTTTTTTTCTTAACAAGGTCTTTCTATAGTGTTCAATAGGTTATTCACACAATGGGCATTTACAGCGTTTAGGTTGACCATCAAATAAAAATGATAGATGGCGTCCGAATGTCCGATTGAATTGGCATCGAATTTGTTAGTGTAGTGCATAATTGAAATCTATCACTCTTCAGTTACTTTCGTAATAAGGTGTGAATGTGACAAACACAGTTCAAATACAGGTATCACTTGTAACCCAAAGCTATACAGCGGTTTGAAATTTTTCAAAATCGCTCTAAATAAAATCTCTTATTCCAGCACAGCAAGGGAATGGTACTGAAGAAAAACACAGAGATCTACGTTGGTCTAAGGTGTTTCTGATTTACGTAAAATCCACCACTAAGTTAAAGTGGATAAACATGATAACCAATTTCCCAAGAAATGTACTCACTACCTAACCTAAGAGAGACATATGTTATATCTTCACATTGAATACCAAATGTATGTGTAAGCAATAGACATCAAGGAATCTAAAGCAGACTTCTAATAATGAAGCGAGAACCTTTTATTGAGAATTCAACTAAGTAGACTCCAAAAATAATCCCCCTTCTTACACACTTGAACACTAGATAAACACATTACATTGAAACCATTTACATCACTAGTGTCATATATTAGCTATAAGACCATGGTGGTTTATCCATTATCATACAGGATACACAATTTTTTACTGTCTATTAAACAAAGGTGGCAAGACAGAAGATAGAGAGAACGCACAACAATTAGTAATGAATATACTCATAACAAGCTAATAGTCAAAATCAACAAAATGCCAAATCAGTTCGACTGCCAAAGATCAGCCTTATTCAGTAAGACGATGCAGCCATAAGAAAAAATGTCATTGTATTAACTATATAGCTACAAGACTAAAGAAGAAATAGAATGTGAAACAAAGCTTGCAAGAAGACAAAGGCAACTATAATTGAAATAAATAGATGGCCTTGAATAAAACTAAGTGGCAGAAGAAGGTTTGGTTTAGCTGACCTCATTTAATCAATATTTAAATGTTTTAATAAAATAAACTTTAAAGAATGTTAGAATTTGCTTTCATTGCTCAATGATTAAAAACCTTTATACTCCAACCGCCGATTCTGTGCCCTCTCCAGTTCAAATTTACGTTTCCATTCAGCAGCCTCAGCTTGCGCAGCAGCCTTTCCTTCGGCAGCTCCCCTCAATGCCTTTGCAACAGCTAAAATTGTGTTTAAAGTGATATAAGCATCAAATTTAATGAGACACATAGGGAAAACACAGTTCCATAAAAGAAAAAATCATTTTCAAGTCATTAGAATACTTCTCATGGCCTCGGAAAACTCTATAAGATGGTCATCTGATCCATGAACAGGGGTTTGTTGAAGAATTTCCTGCACTGCCTTTTCAGAGTGGAGCAGAGGAAGTGAATCTCTAAAACCATTATCTGGCTGTGACCATGAAACACTAGCATCTCCATTGCCAAAAGAATTCTAGCAATTGAAAATGATTTCATAAACACAATTAAATCACTTGACTTCTTCAATGACAAGTGTAACTAGAAAACATATAATGATATAATTATGCCCAACATGAAAAGTAACATTCAAAAAAAAAAAAAAAAGGTAATCTGCTAACACATCTTCCAACCCCTTGTCCCCGAGGGGGCGTGGCTTGGTGGTGTAGTAGGGCTCAAAATCTGGCCTCCAGGTCCTGGATTCGAATCCAGAGGTATGGTTCTTGTAAGAGCCTGGGACAGTCGGGGGTTTTACCCGCTCCGCTTAAGCACAGATTGAGCAGTTTGGCGGCGGGGTTTCCAATAAAAAAAAAGGAAAAAAAAAAAACTTCCAACCCCAAACAACTGCCATGTGAATGACCACCATCAATCAAAAGAATAACATGTGTTCCACATTCAACTAAAAATAACATTAAAGGACAATCTATAAACAGCATATTTTACTTCCTTCATTTAACGAATTCAGTAATCTCAATGTCCACAATCCATCTCAGTTAAAAAGTGAACCAAATACTTAAGCAACATCGCCGCTAAAAATCCAATCAAATGCCTTCCAAAATTACAGGAAATCAATATACACTAGCCCTGAGGCCATGCAATGCACAGACCAGAACAAAAAATTACATTAACCTGGATGCCAAGCTTGAAAATTTTCCTTGATAGTCATCACATGAGGACATTTAGTTTCACAATTCAAGTAATTTTATTCATCAATTGACTCATTACTACAATTAGCTTAGTGCATGAACATTGATTAAAAACAAAGAACCAAATTGAAATCAAGATTTGACTTAAATTCAAAAGATTCCCAAACAAGACCGACATAACAAACAAATACAGTCAAGATTCAACAGAAACTGATAATTAACCAACACAGAGGGAGAAAGATAATTACAGTAGACTTGAGCTTGCTTGGAGACATGACTGATTGAAGATGAAGTTTCCGACAGAGACAGAGACAGAGACAGAGACAAAAGAAAGATCCTTCCTTTAAAATTCTCTGAATCGGAGTTTGCTGAAATTAACAAAATCTCATTTATATATTTTTAGAGGAAAATGAATTAGGGATTATTCGAGGATACGTGATTTTAAATTATGATTTTTTTTTATTATAATTATGTAATTAATATAATCAGAAGAAGAGGAAGGGCCAAGATTGATAAACTAATCCGTTGGAACTGTCATAAATTTCTTACACGTGGCCCACATAAACGCGTGGCGACTGTTGGTGTGTGAAATCTTTTAGTGTGCCTACGACTTCATTTAGAGAACCATTTCAGTACATCAATGAAAAAAATGCACTAAAAGTAAAAACTAATCTGTTGGAACTATACTAAGATCCTTACACGTGTCCCGTGCGCATTTTTTCTTGCCGTTCTTGTACAGCTGACGTTTTAATGAAAAATGAAACAAGAAAAAGGTAATTATAATCGAGGACTTTTTTTATTCCACGAGTTGTATTCATCTTGCGTCATCAGTGACATTAACTGATGATTTTCTGTTCCATTGGGAACTTGCCACGTGTGATGCAGGTGAGAAGTACTAAAGATCCAATTTGTCCTCGTCTCTGAGTCTATCCCATTCCCAGTTCGTTCGCTCACTACCAGCGTTAAATTTCTGATGAGCGGCAATTTACAACAAGCCCCATGAAGTGGAAAGCCATTTTCCTTTACCGAAGAAGTCAAATTTCCAGCACTCCCATTAATCTCCTCTCAAAAAGTAGAAAAATGACCATTTCATAACGAAAATGACCTTCACGGTAGGTTATAAAATATTTTAGAGAATGAGTCAGCCTTGTCTTGGTCTTTATCTTCTTCGCTCCACCATTTTTTTTTTCAAAAAAGTTAATGAAAATTTCATTACAAATCAAAGGTTGCGTAAAATAGCCTGATCATGAACAAGAGACTTTGCTCTTAGAAACCAACTTAGTTAAGTTGTGTGCATAGGGGTGGGCATCGGATCGGATCGAATCGGATCGGATCTGATTCTTTTATCCGATCGGACAGTCACAGACGGATTTGACGGATTTCGGATCCGATCGGATAAAGGTTTTTTTTTAATTTTTTTATAAGCAAAACGACGTCGTTTTGCAATGTCAGAAACGACGTCGTTTTGCATAAGTTATGGTTCATTTTGGTTCGTCTCTCACGGTCACGGTCTCACTCTCATACTCTCATCTCACTCTCAGTTTCAGACTATCACTGACACTGTCACTTCTTCTTCTTCCTCGAATCTTCAATTCTTCTTCATCAAAAATCAGACTTCTACTCTTCTTCTGTTCTTCATCACCCACTTCCTCGAATTCGGATTAACTTCTTCACTTCATCAGACACAGACAACCACTTCAAAGTTCAAATCGCAATCTTCACTTCATCTTCATCAAAAATCAGGCTTCTACTCTTCTTCATCATCCACGCAGGTTTCATCAAGGATCAAGGTAATTAACTTCTTTCTCTACTTCATTGATTCATACACAGATTCACTGGACACTGGTTAACCGTTTTAGTTCCTCTGAGTTTTTTGGTTTTGGCCATTTTGGGTGTTTGATTTTCTTCGTATGTTAGCTTACAATTTATTGAGACATTGATTATTATAATTTAATTGCCTTTTGATTAGTTAAGAATTCGGATTCTGTTCTTGATATACAGTTATACACAGATGTTTTGATTATTTAGGGTTGATTAGGCGTGGGTGTATGGACAATTGACAATTGTAATTTCACTGTAATTTCAGTAGTTAGTAGTTAAATGAATGTGAGTTCATTGTATTTGTTAGGAATGAAGCCATCATATCCTTCAAAACAGAAGAAAATGCAAATTGCAGTTTACCTTGATGACTCCAGATTTCAGACTTGATGTTAGGCTTTTGTCCAATTATTGTTTGATTTGTTTCAGAGCAATTAAATGATACTGTGACTGTGAGGTCTGAGGTGTTTGCTATCCTTTTGAAAGAACTTTGTGGAATTATTATGGTTTATGTTATATGTGAGTGAGACATTAGCTAAATTTTTTGATGTTTCATGTTAAGTGAAATTGGACCTAAAATGCTGGAGTGCCAGAGTTTATGAGTTCTCTTTAGTCTTTATGGTTATTTTTTCTGCTTTTTATTTGTTAAATAAATTCCAATCGAGTCTGGATGTAACATTGTTCTATTTTTCTGGCATTGAACTTTGGGGAAACTGAAATTATTTGTTTGTTTGTTCCTAAGAGATTACTTGTCCCATCAAGAAGCTATTGTGATAATTCTTATGAAAAATTTCTTCTACAATGTTAAACTTGTAGTGTGGAAACTATTATGAGGAACTTGTAATACTGAAACAGGAACTTGAATGGAATGTATGATCAGTAGTTAGTAGTTACAGTATGATCTTGTAAGGTTAGTAACTAGTAATGAATGTGTTTCTAGTGCATCAGCTTGTTATAGACTTATGGTGATGTAGGAATAGGAATTGTATAGATTATCTATTAAATCGCTGCGTGGAAGTTGGAACATTGTATTACGTTTATTCATTTAATAAATTAGGAGATATTGTACGAATATCATATGTCTAAATTCTAATTGTCTATTTTATTTTTCTTGTAGATGAGTGAGTTTGAAAGCTCACCCTACAGTAGTGGGTCGGAATCAGATTCATTTGATGTACAATTAAGAGAACCAAGGAAACATAAGAGAAAAATTCCCCCAAACTCCGAGAGACCGCCATTGTCAAAAAAACATGATTCTTCGCCATCAATCACATCAGTAGCAAATAAAATAAGAAATAAAAGATCTGAAGTGTGGAAAGTTTTCCGCATGTGTGAAGATAATCAAGATAGGGCTGAATGTATGTATTGTCAGAAGACTTATGCTTGTAGTTCGAAGGATCGGTCAACAACCAACTTGAAGAGGCATATGGAAGCCTGCAAATCATAACTGGTTTATTGTGAAGCACAAGGTGTTTTGGTTGGGGTTGGTGAAGAGAGAGACACGAGTGGAAATCTCTCAGTGAGAGATGGTCATTTCAATCAAGTAGCGTGTCGGAAAGCAGCTGTGAAAATGATCATTGTTGACGAGCTACCATTTAGCTTTATAGAGAAAGAGGGTTTTCGACATTTCTGTAGTGTTTCCGTCCCTCGTTTTGATGTCCCATATCGTAGAACTATAACAAGAGATATCCTACAGTTGTTTGCTGATGAAAAAGTGATGTTGAAGAGTATTTTATCTGCGGGTTATCAGAGAATTAGTTTTACCACCGACATATGGACGTCAATTCAAAATATTAATTACATGGTTATCACTGGACATTTTATAGACAATGATTGGCAGCTGCATCGGCGAATCCTTAGCTTCTGTCCAATTAACAATCACAAAGGAGACATTATCGGAAGGTTAATAGAGTCTTGTTTACAGCATTGGGGTATTGAGAGAATTTTTACTATAACTGTGGATAACGCCAATGCCAATGCCGTAGCCATCCAACAGTTGGTGAGGAAGATGAAGACGTGGAGGGGAGATGCATTGGTGCTTAATGGAAAGTATGTGCATATGCGGTGTTGTACTCACATATTGAACTTAGTTGTGTCTGATGGTTTGAAACAAATGGATGACAGCATTATAGCAATTCGAAATGCTGTTAAGTATGCGAGATCTTCTCCATCAAGATTGGAAGCATTTAAATCGGCGGTAGCACGTGAGAAGATTGAGAGCAAGGGCAGTGTCATCTTAGATGCTCCTACTAGGTGGAATTCCACCTACTTAATGTTGAATGCTGCATTAGACTTTCAGAAGGCCTTTGATCGAATGATTGATGATGATGGTCACTATGCTCCATATTTTAGAGATGATGAAAATGGGAGCAAAAGGGTTGGGCCTCCTACAGATATAGATTGGGAGAAAGCTCAATACTTTGCTGATTTTTTGGAGATTTTTTATGATGCAACGAATATGTTCAGTGCCTTATCCACCGTCACATCTTGTTTCACCTACAATGAGATTTGCAAGATTCATACAAGTTTGAAAAACCTGGCGCGTAATGAACATCCTCTTTTGCATGACATGGCATTATCTATGAATATGAAGTTTGATAAATATTGAGAGACCACTGCCAAAATCAATAAATTATTGATTGTGAGTACTATTCTTGATCCACGACGTAAGATGACATTTGCCTCTGTTTGCTTTGGTATACTTTTTGATAATGATGATGTGAAGATAGAGGAAATGAGAAAATCTTCTAGAGATTTATTGAAGAGATTATACGATATGTATAATGATTGGTATGGCACAAATGGGTTGTTTGTTGACAGTGATGGATCAAGGGCTGGGGGTGTAACTGGTGTTGGTGGAGATGGGTCTAGTGCTACACAATCTCAGCCATTTGTTAGACCGCGAGTACAAGATAGAGTGCGTAAGCGCAATACAAACGTGCAACCTGATGATCCATTTCATGTTTTTCAGACTAGTCATGCAATGCATCAAGAGGATAGTACTGAGGTTGAAATGTATTTAATGGAACCCTATGAGATTAGTCGTGACCCTAGCTTTAGTGTTATGATGTGGTGGAAAACAAATACCGGTAAGTATCTGTACGGGCCAAATTTGGACCCAAGGGTAAAATCGTCTTTTCGTCTTAAACCCAACAGTATGCAAACCCAAAATTATTTGACTCTAATTAGACCAATAGCTTTAAGACAATTCTATCTCATTGTATACCAACTGCTTCCCCCTTTACTAAGCATAAACACATGCAAATATTCTTCCATCACCGAAAGTTGAATCCAAGGCATGTTGTGGGCTCCTTTGCCAAAAATATCAGCACGTTGTAGGCTCGTTGCCAGCTCTTATCACAGCTACAAAATCTCTTTTCAGATCTATAAAAGGGGAGATAATTCGAGGTTCATGACAGGCTTCTGGAGGGCTTACAAGCTTCTATTCTCTGACATAAGTTCTCAGAGAATTCCCTTCTTCAAAACACATATCATCGCCATCATGGCCATTATAAGAAAGTAAGGTAATAACAAGCCTTACTTTCACATTTTACACATTTAGTGCTCATTTCATACTACTGACTTGGGCGTCGGAGTGCCCCCGGCACCCACCACACCGGTGGGTAGTCTGCTCCCGCTCACTCTACCTTTGTCTTGCAGGATCGCTAATGCCCCCAATCTACAAATTCTGATTGTGGACCTCGACCGAAATCCAGCGTCCACAATTTGGCGCCCACCGTGGGGCCTTAACGATTCATAGCAAGCAAAGACCACTCAGTCGACGATCCTTACAAACAAACACCAGATCCTGTGGTGGCATAATCAGCCACTCTATAAAACAGTTACAATCAATGGAAGATTAAAACTGATCCATGTAAAACTCCAGTACTAATCTTCAATAGAATCTGGAACATAATTCATTCTTCGGCCACTCAAAGGCGTGAGGTTACAACTCTTTTCAACTATCTTATCAACCCAATTTCTTAGAAGCATTCAAGAATATGGAAAGTGAAAATCCACCATCAGACGACTATCCATTTATCAACAACAAAGAAGCCATCACATTTCTCCAGCCAACCAATCACAGCAAGTCACATCTTCCATGTGAAAGGAAATGTTGGAGTAATTCACTCCAATCTACCTGAAATCGAACTATCAATAAGGAAAAGCTTAATCGGGATAATATCAACACTCTTTCCCTATAAAGCATCAACTCCATACTACATGGATGGATAATCACTACCTCAAGACAACATGGAAAATTATCATTGATGAAATGTCATCCATTCCAGCCAACGTGAAAAATGACATGAGTGGATAATTATCTTCTTCAGACGACATGGATAAATCCTAATCTTCTTCATACGACATGAAAGGTGTGTCGTCCGCTTCAGACGATGCTAATAAGATTGTCATCCCATTTAGAGGACGTGGAAGGATTGCCATTTTCTCCTGTCAACATGAAAAGTTCTTCATCTCCTCCAAACTACACGAAAGGTTTGTTTTCTTATCCAGTCTACATGAATGATTTTCATCTATTCACAATATGAAATGTATGGATACCATTAACTTCAAACTACATAGGAAATCATTCATCATGTCTAGTAAAATGATTATTCTCATAGAAATTCATCAAGTCTGGTAGAACGAAGACTTTTTTGAACCTTCATTGGGTCTAGTCGACCCTAGCCTCATAGATTCTTATCAGATCTAGTAGAGTGGACTCTTATCCATCTCCATCAGATTCAGTAGACTATAGATTATGGACACTCCTCAGGTCTAGTCTACCGTAGTTCTATTGACCTTCACCAAGTCTAAAGACTGGATATGATAATTTTTTAAAAAAAAACCACCCACTATATATGCAGGATGAATGGCCCTAACATGTAATAAACTGGTACACTCGCCCAAGGTCCATGAGCAGCCCATGTTGTAGACCCCAGAAAATAAATAGGAGAACACAAAAATAAACCCATGGCATAAAAACCATGGATGGAGAAAAAATGGTGACATTTTATGCATTGGTAGTATACTCATCAAGGCACTACACTTTTTTATTTGGCATGTTGTGCATTAGAATTTCATTAATTGGCATTAGGTGCATTGAATTCTTGATATAATATTTCATCAACAAACATAAGTAGGTCTCACACTTTATTGTTTGGCATGTTGTGCATTGGAGTGTTGTTAGTGTAATTATCAACAAACGTAGGCCCTATTGGATACAATCGTATATCTCCATATTTCCCATTCGACAAAAAACCATATGCAGCCCCACTCGACCAAAAATATATACACACAAAATGGAGTGACTCACTCGAAAAAATTACAACTGCCATATAAGAGACAGCTTGTAAAAGTTGCATGTCAAGTCAATCTCACGAATCACTTTGAAGGGTCTACAAAGCCCACGTCACCTATAAGCACAACAAGGCCATTCAATACGCCATACGACACTATGCCAAGCAACAGGCACAAAGGAGATATTGTGAAATTTTGGACTTTGTCAACATTAAGCCCAAATAAACCATAAATAAACCCATTGAAGCATGGGGTCAAAGCCTCACAAAATCAGCATATTCACCACATATATTAGCACACCCGAACCTAAATTCATTTTCATACGACTCCCACATCGATTGTTTTGGAATGAATGAGCCTACCAAGCACAAAAAGCCAAATACCTCCTGCCACCAACACATAACTCAACAGGAACCCTCATCATATAAATCAGCCCTCATGAACCAATAACCCGGATCTTCCCTCTCTCGGCTCACTGCCACATCAAATGGCACATTCTCTTACGAAAATAAGCCACAAGAACACTCGAAAGCTCTAAGCCAAACTGCCCCCTCAAACTCAAGCAATTACTTCCTCCAATCATTCCTATAACTCACGCCTAAGACTGCCCTTATGAAGCCATCCATTTCACGCCCATCACAACACCTATACAGCCTCCTATATAGCAAACTCTGAACACACCTATTGCTTCTTCAGTCAACAGCTCACTGCCCTCCATGCAGCCCATTTCACAGCCCCTAACCCAGCTACATCCTTCACGCCATCACACACTTCACAGCCCTACATGCCAGTCACGTAGAAAACCTCAAACCTGCTCCTTAACGCAAGCCACACGCAGCCCTTCTCTCTCAACCTTCATGCATTATAAGTAGCTTTTCAGCAGCCACACAGCTCACGTATAAACCCCCATTCCATGTGCAACCATCACTCGACATTCGCAAGCTACCACACGCCACTTTTCCCGTACTGCCACAAAAATATATATATATATATATATATATATATATATATATATATATATATTTAGCCTCTCATATAAAAGTAGAGTCCCACATTGCCTGGGAAAGTGATCCCCTCCAAACCAACCACACTGACACACCCAAGAACTGAAGAGAGCGGAATCAAATGAAAAGCTAGCTTGAATAGTCTACTGCCCACGTGCCTATCATTTCCAACTTGTAGTTTCCCATAAGGTCAAACATTTGATGACCCACTAACATGCAAATTGTCGCATGAAAAGCATGAAAATGAAGTTTAATTGAGCTTCCCTCTATAGATGTAGCATGAAAGTAAAACAATCCAGCCGCAATAATTGACTAAAAAAAAGAATTCAAAAGGAGAAGTGGGCCCAAATACATAGGTTTTCCAATTTTCTTTTACTAAAAGCAAAAGCATTAAAACCACACAAGCATTGAAAAAGAATGGTATATAAAATAGAATTGTTGACTTTAGAAAGCTATTGGACCATGAAAGAAGACTTTGAGAAGAAAACAAATAGCTTGCAACGTAGGCCCCAAATGTTTGCATTAGGTTTGAAATTGTTATGGTAATTAAAAAGCCTCAAAAGTCACGTGAAGAAAGAAAAGTGGAAAGAGGAAATGGGAGAAAATATCATTCCCTAGCTAGCTATCCAAAAAAAAAAAAAATGTGCCAAGCGCCAAAGCTGCACAAAGAACGTGACAAATTGCCAAGCACACACGCCAAGCTGGCCCATACGCACACCATGCAAAGACTTGCCACTAGAGCACAAAGAAGCCACACCCTCCAGCCATGCAATGGTCTCATTCGACACAACACATACGAAGGTTTAGCACGATGCAGAGGTTCCATTCGACATGGATGAAGGCTTGCATTTGGTAAAGGTTTCATTCGACACGTCATGGATGAATTATCTTCTCCATATAACAAGACATGGATGTCACCTTCAGGTTAGTCATCATCTTCATGCTACGTTGATTTAATACTAGAAACTCCAGACTACCTATGTAATCTTTTATCATGCCTAGTAGAATGAAGAACTTTCTTTGACCTCCTTCAGATCCAATCAACCAACCTTTTTCAGGTTAGGTAGCATGAAAAGTCTATTTGACTTCCATCAAAGTTTATTCCATTGTAGTATCAATAACCTTATTTAGATCTTATATAATTAGTAATGACCTTGATAGGAATCCATCTCTTTCATACTACATGTGAAGATAATCATCTCCACACTACGTATGAATATTGTCAGCCACTATAAACTCTAAGAAGCATTGGAAGAGCCTCATGAACCTTTATCAGGTTTATTCGACCGTAGTCTTCTGACCTTCATCAGGTCAGGTAGAATGAAAACTATATTGGACATACTTTTGGTCCAATATTCTGACCTTCATCAGGTCGAGTAGTATGAAGATTTTCTTAGACCTTCACCAGGACGAGTAGAATGAAGATTCTTATAAACGTTCATCAGGTTCGTTCGACCATGACCTCTTTTGACTTCCATTAAGTCCATTCGACGAGTCCAGTCGACAGTAGTCTCATAGAAGAATGAGAGGTGATGACTTGCATCAAGTTCATTTCATTGTAGTATCATGGGCCTTCTTCAGGTCTAGTATAGTGAGTGATGACCTTTGACCTTCATCAGGTCCATTCGACCAACTCCATTTGACCGTAGTCTCGTATAATGAAGATGAGAGGTGATGAATTGCATCAAGTTCATTCCATTGTAGCATCCTAGAATTTCTTCAGGTCTAGTATAATAAGTGATGACCTAGATAGACATTTATCAAGTCCATACTATAGGTTCATTCAATTGTAGTCTCATGGAGAGGTAGAATGAAAATTCATATACCTTTCATCAGGTTCATTCGACCGTAGTCTCCTGACCTTCATCAGGACAGGTAGAATGAAGATTCACATGGACCTTCATCATGTTCATTCGACCATAGCTCTTTGGAAAGTCCATTCATAAAGTCCATTCGACCGTAGTCTCGTAGAATGGAGGCGACATTGATGGCTTACAACAAGTTTATCTATTGTGGTCTTATAGACCTTCATCAGGTCTAGGAGAGTGAGTGATGAATTCTTTGAACTTTCATAAAGTTCATTCGACCGTAGTCTCATAAATCCTCATCAAGTGAATGAGTAATTACCTTGATAGATATTCATCAAGTCCATGCGACATGTCCATTCGACAGTAGTCTTGTGACCTTCATCAGGTCTTGTAGTATGAAGATTCACATAGATATTCATTAGGTTCATTCGACTGTGCCTTATGGATTTTCTCAGGTCCATTTGATAGTTCATTCGACAGTAGTATCATGGACCTTCATCAGAACTAGTAGTATGAGAAGGAAAGACTCTCATAGAACTTCTTCAAGTCTAGTAGTGTAAAGATCCTCATTGACTCATGTTAGATCCTGTAGAGTGAGGAATGAAGACCCTCATGGATCTTCATTATGCATGGAGTGTGTAGATTCCCATGTACCTACATCAGGTATAATGGAGTGTGTAGACTCCCATGTACATTCATTAGGTATAGTAGAGTGTGTAGACTTTCTTGAACCTTCATCTGGTTCATTCAACTGGGGACATTCCTCATTGGCTCATGTAGAGTCAAGTTGAAGACCTGACCTTCATCTGGTCAGACGATATTGTATATTCCCCTGGTCCTTTGACCCGTAGTATGGGGATTATCTTGACCTTCATCCGGTTCAGTCGACCGGGGACATCCCTCATTGGCTTATGTAGAGTCAAGTTGAAGACCTGACATTCATCTGGTCAGAATACATTGTAAATTCCCCTGGTCCTTTGACCCGTAGTATGGGGATTATCCTGACCTTCATCCGGATCAGTCGACTGGGGACATCCCCCATGGACTCATGTAGAGTCAATTGATTATCCTGATCTTCATCTGGATCAGTTGACTGGGGACATCCCCCATGGCTCATGTAGAGTCAATTGATTATCCTGACCTTCATCTGGTTCAGTCGACCGGGGACATCCCCCATTGGCTCATGTAGAGTCAAGTTGAAGACCTGACCTTCATCTGGTCAGAATATATTGTAAATTCCCCTGGTCCTTTGACCCGTAGTATGGGGATTATCCTGACTTTCATCTGGTTCAGTCGACTGGGGACATCCCTCATTGGCTCATGTAGAGTCAAGTTGAAGACCTGACCTTATCTGGTCAGACGATATTGTAGATTCCCCTGGTCATTTGACCCGTAGTATGGGGATTATCCTGACCTTCATCTGGTTCAGTCGACTGGGGACATCCCCCATTGGCTCATGTAGAGTCAAGTTGAAGACCTGACCTTCATCTGGTCAGACGATATTGTAGATTCCCCTGGTCATTTGACCCGTACTATGGGGATTATCCTAACCTTCATATGGTTCAGTCGACCGGGGACATCCCCCATTGGCTCTTGTGGAGTCAAGTTGAAGACCTGGCCTTCATCTGGTCAGAATACATTGTAGATTCCTCTGGTCCTTTGACCCATAGTATGAGGATTTTCCTGAACTTTCATATGGTTCAGTCGACCGGGGACATTCCCCATGGCAAAATGTCAAGCCAAGTTGAAGACTAGACTACTCTTAGTTTGAAAAACATTGAATTCTCTCTGTCGTATGTAACAAGGACTATGCATTCTTAACAGATACTCTTACATCTTGTTTCGTTCGACACGTATAAAATACTCTCTAAATCAAGAACTTATTGACTTAGAGAGTAGGGGACAAACTGTACGGGCCAAATTTGGACCCAAGGGTAAAATCGTCTTTTCGTCTTAAACCCAACAGTATGCAAACCCAAAATTATTTGACTCTAATTAGACCAATAGCTTTAAGACAATTCTATCTCATTGTATACCAACTGCTTCCCCCTTTACTAAGCATAAACACATGCAAATATTCTTCCATCACCGAAAGTTGAATCCAAGGCATGTTGTGGGCTCCTTTGCCAGAAATATCAGCACGTTGTAGGCCCGTTGCCAGCTCTTATCACAGCTACAAAATCTCTTTTCAGATCTATAAAAGGGGAGATAATTCGAGGTTCATGGCAGGCTTCTGGAGGGCTTACAAGCTTCTATTCTCTGACATAAGTTCTCAGAGAATTCCCTTCTTCAAAACACATATCATCGCCCACATGGCCATTATAAGAAAGTTAAGGTAATAACAAGCCTTACTTTCACATTTTACACATTTAGTGCTCATTTCATACTACTGACTTGGGCGTCGGAGTGCCCCCGGCACCCACCACACCGGTGGGTAGTCTGCTCCCGCTCACTCTACCTTTGTCTTGCAGGATCGCTAATGCCCCCAATCTACAAATTCTGATTGTGGACCTCGGCCGAAATCCAGCGTCCACAGTATCCAATTTTGGCTAGGATTGCTCGTGATATTTTTACAATGCCGGTATCAACTGTGGCATCTGAATCGGCATTTAGTACGAGTGGTCATGTTCTTGACAATTTTCGTAGCTCATTAACTCCTGTTATGGTCGAGGCTCTAATATGCACTCAAAATTGGATACAGAATAGGCTTACAATTGACAAAACCAATGAAGTGGAAGCAATGTTATTGGAGGCAGAGTACTACGGAAAACTTGAGGAAGGTAAAAACAAAATTATTAATTACTTAATTAGTTTTTTAATTTTTAATTTCTTATAATGAATATCATTACATTAAATGCAAACTTACTAACTGTGAATAATTTTTTTTTATTTTATTTGAAGAATATCACAAGACACAAGTTACAATCTGAATCACAATCACCGGATCATGTCGTTGGCAACATAGTTTGGGCAAATTATCTTTGAAGGTACAATTTTGACAAAGTTATGTTTTTCTTTGATTATTTATTTGAATAAACATTTACTAGCTTAAAAAATAGGGGAACTTATTAACTGAAGGAAGTATTGAAGTAAGACCTTAGTAGTTAGTAGCAAATAAACAGTTTGTTCATTTATTTCCTCTTTTGATGATATGATGGTGCCTTTACGATATGAAGTGGTTATGTGGTCATGTTGGTTGTGTTGTGTGTAAACTTTTGGCTTTTGTAGTTTTGTACTTTTGTTGATCTTGACATCTTGATCTTGTGGTATTGTTATGTGTAGTGTGTACTGCAGTAACTACTATTTTATTTTTCTTCATCTTGTGGTCATGTTGTAACATGTTATTGTCATTGTTGTGTGTACAAAACTAGAATCAGATGATCCTGCTTGTGTTGTACTGCAGTATGTGTCTGTAGTGAATAATTGGATCGGATCGGATCGGATCGGTCCGATCCGAAATCGTCCAATTTCGAATCGGATCCGATTCGATCCGATAATTATCGGATCGAGTTTGATTCGCTGATCCGATCGGATCGGATCGTATATATCAACAAATTTCGGATCGGATCAAATTCGGATTCGGTTCGATCCGATCCGAATTCGATAATGCTCAGGCCTATGTGTGCATCTATATTTGGTCACGCTTAATTTCGCCTTCGATTTACCACCCATAATTATATTATGAGATTAGCGACCCTGTAAAAAAGAGATAAAATGAGCGTAGAGTAATTATCCATCGGTTTGGTGTATATCGTAAGTATTCTGATGCTCAAGTGAGTGATGATGCCGAGTGAAAAGAAAGTGAGTAGCAAGACAAATAGTTACATTGACCTTCGTAAATTGCCGTGAAGGCAGTAGACTAGTGTTTATGGAGTTATGTATACTTTGGGAACTTAAGTGCGAGAGTCAAAGCTTGAATCGTTGAATCTTGAATATCTAAATCTCTTGGACTCTTTCTCATTTGATATTTTAATAATTATTTTTAAAGAAATTGTATAATAAACCATGGGCCTTGGTCTGAAAAAGCCAAACAATACAGTCATAGCCCATCCAAATTTAAGAATGAAAAAAAAAATAATAATAAAAAAAAAAAGTCCTTTGATAATTGAAGAGAGAGAACGTAGAGAAAAAAAAGGCAAATTCAGCTAAATTCAATCAAATTTTTGCTTATCAAATATGCGATTTTGCGGTTTTTAAAAGCTTAACTAAACTCTAAATTAGTGGATTGAAGTTGCGAGATGAGCCAAATTCAAACCGCTATGGTCAAAACTGCAGTTGAAGTAGCCATTATTCTTCATCCTTGTAATCAATTCCACAGTTGGTAAGTAATCTTCAAGTTCTTGATGTTTCTTCATTGTTAATGACACTTACAGTGAGTGATTGATGTTGATGATCGGTTTTATTATTTTAGTAGTATAAGCTTATCAAGCTCTCCTGCTACAACTAGGATGGGAATGTTCTGGTGTACGCAGCTTTATTATTTTCAAGAAAGCTTGTTTCAGGGTGATGGATTTGGATTATTATTTCATCATATATTTATTATAATGTGTTGGATTACAGGAAAAATACCATGACCTGATTCTCTTACATGAGAGCCTCCTGTCGTCCAGCTGCAGTGAAACCAGTCAAACTCCAACCAAAGTCTAAGTGAATCAGAAGTGCAACTCTGGCACAAACGCTGTGACCAGATACAGTCTTGCAATTCTCTTGGAGCTACAAATAAGCTTTGATGGTTGATGCAATAGTCTCATTTGTGGTGCAAAGGCTTGGGGATTATCTCATCCAAGAAGCGGTATTCTTAAAAGGAGTGAGAGATGAAGTGGAGTCACTAAAAAAAGAACTCCAGTGGATGCAATGTTTCTTAAAGGATGCAGTAGAGAAACAAGCTGACGATCGTATGATACGCCAGTGGGTATCGGACATTAGAGACATTGCTTATGATTCCGAGGATGTCTTAGATAGATTTATGCTTCAAATCTGTGATGGAGCCAAAGTAGGCGAAGATGAAACTTTGAAAAAAAAGCAAGGATTCTTTGTTTCCATCAAGAAATGTTCTTGCATATTTGGTAGTCCTAAGGAGTCCCGTGTATGCAGAAAAGGCAAGGAAAAAGTAAATCTTTACAGCATAGGCAAGGAGATTGAAGTACTCAGACAGAGACTCAAGGATCTCTTTAGCCTACAACAATCTTACGGCATCCAAATTAACGACAAAAGGGAAGGAGAGATACATGCTCTAGGAAGATTGAAACAACTAAGAAGAGCTACCTCATTTGCAGTTGAAGAGAATGTTGTTGGCTTTGAGGATGACGCTGACATACTCTTAGGAAAACTTTTCGACAAGGAGCCAAGGCGTTTTGTAGTTTCTATATTTGGCATGGGTGGTTTGGGCAAGACAACTCTTGCTCGAAAACTTTACCACAACAATGATGTCAAGAATACATTCGATGCTTGTGCTTGGGTTTCTGTGTCTCAGGATTACAACTATAAAGATCTTCTTCTAAGAATTATAAGATCTTTTAATATCATAACTCAAACAGAAGACTTAGACAAGAAGAGTGAAGAAGATTTAGAGAGATGTCTTAATAACTCTTTGCAAGGATTCACATACTTATTGGTGATTGATGATATATGGCATAAAGAAGATTGGGGGAGTCTGAAAAGAGCATTTCCAGACAACAAGAATGGAAGCAGAGTGATTATTACCACTCGCATCAAAGAAGTTGCTGAGCTCTCAGATGCAAGAACTCATTTTCATGCACTTCGGTTTTTAAGGGAAGATGAGAGTTGGAAGCTATTTTGCGAGAAGGCTTTTCGAAATTCAGATATTGCAGATGAAGGATTAGAGTCCTTGGGAAGACAGATGGTACAAAAATGTGGCGGCCTACCACTTGCGATATCTGTACTAGGTGGACTTTTGTCTACGAAGAAACCTCATGAGTGGAGGGCGGTGTGTGATCACATTTGGCGACATTTAAGGGCGGGTTCAATTCAGATCTCCTTCTTGTTAGATTTAAGCTTTAATGATTTGTCTCATCAATTAAAGTTGTGTTTTCTTTATCTTGGTCTTTTTCCTGAAGATTTTGAGATCAGCATGGAGAAATTAATTCGCCTGTTAGTGGCAGAAGATTTTATAGAACAGACTGAAGATCAAACAATGGAAGAGGTGGCTGAAGATATCTTGGATGAGTTGATTAATAGGAGCTTGATCCAAATAGAAAGAAGATGTTGGGGGAAGGTAGTTACACTTCGGGTACATGATCTTATGCGGGATCTTACCCTTCAAAAAGCAAAAGACCTAAACTTTATTCACATTTGTGACGAATTCAGAAATCGAAATCCAACTTCAGTTGTATCGTTATGTCGAAGACAAGCTGTTTATTCAGAGACTTCAAGTTGTTTGTGGCAGCAATATGGTAATCCACTCTCACGTTCTCTTTTTCTCTTTGACTACAAGTGGAAAAATACGAACCAAATAGGAGAACAATTCTCAAGATTTCCGTTACTAAGAGTGCTTGATGTGGAGGCTTCTGCATATGTTCTAACCGGGTTACATAGGGGCAGGTGCTTATCTGAAGAGATAGGGAAGTTGATTCACATGAAGTATCTGGGATTAAGAAATGGGTTTATAGATGATTTCCCATCCTCAATTGTCAACTTGCAGAGGCTGCAAACTCTGGACTTATCTGATACTGTTTTCCTGCCCACCAATCTACCTGCTGAAATTGGTAGGCTGCAGGAGTTGAGACACTTAATTGGAAATTTTGAAGGTCCATTGCCGATAGAAAATTTGATAAACCTTCAGACTCTAAAGTATGTGGAGGTCGAAAGCTGGAACAAACTTAAATCTGATAAGTTGGTTAACCTTCGAGAGCTGCACATTGAAGCAAAAGGAAGGTCGAAAAAACCGGTGTTCACTTTTGACTCTATTGCGTTGTATAAAAACCTTAAAATATTGTCTGTTAGGCTGAAGGATAATGATTCTTTTACTTCACTACATCCACTCTCTGATTGTCCGTGCCTCGTAGATTTAAGGCTGAGTGGAAGGATTAAGAAATTACCCATGGACATGGGTGCTATCTTGCCAAATCTCAGAAGCCTATCATTAACAGTTGCACACATTGAAAAGGACCCAATGCCTATATTAGGGAAGTTGCCGAACCTCATGATTCTTGACTTGCACTTCAATTCTGATGCTGTAAACAAATTGACCTGCAAGGCTCAGGGTTTTCCTCGGCTTGAAATTTTACAGCTTGATGCAGATGAATTAGAGGAGTGGCAAGTAGAGGAAGGAGCTATGCCTCGGCTTAGAGGCTTGAGGATCTCGGAGAACTTTGAGTTGATGATTCCGGAAAGATTGAGATCAATCCCTCCCCCTGCCGAATTGGTATGCGAGGATGATAGGTATGGCTTATGATTCAAAACTCTATGATCTAATGGTTGTCATATTTCTTTTTTTCCTGCCAGTTAGGCAGTGTATATGGTTTGATGTGTATTTAAAATCAAATTGGTGTGTAATGCAATTCTATTTGAATGCTAGACCTTAATTTCGTTGCTTTGTGTTTGTTGTTTATGGTTTAAAATCAAATTGGTGTGTAATGCAAATTCCATTTGCTACAAAGTATTCTCTTTGTCATGCTCTCTGATTGCATTTTTTTCCCTTTTAAACAATTATTGATGCTATCATCCATGAGCAAAATATAAAATATCTTTCCATAGCATTTTACCCTCAGAGTTAAAAGACAAACAGACGATCAATATAACTAGCCCTGGCTGTTGTTCCGAAACCTCCGGTTCTGGTTCCTCAAAAAGAGGTACTGGAACCGAACCGCAAAAGTGCGGTTACGGTTCAATTACTTAATAAAATTAAGAAAATGATTTAAATTAGTTTTAATTTGGGAAAAAAATTAAAAGAGCTTGGGGTTAATTTTTTTTAAAGAAAATTAAGCTGCCTACATATCCTCTAAGGTATGTTGACTTTTTTTTTTTTTTTTAATTTAAAGAAAATTGATTTAAATCTTCATGCTTATTTATTGTTGGATTATGATTTGCACTTGACATTTTCGTAATTTATGATAAATAAATTAAAAATAAGAAATTTAGATAGTATTTGAGAATTAAAAATAATAATAGAGAGTAATTGAGAATTTGATAAGAAATTGAGATAATATAATTGTAGATAAAAGTTGAGAGAATAAAAGAAAATTATTGTTGAGAGAATTAAGCCATTAAGGCGAAATATAGACAAAATTTAAAAAAAAAATGGCGGTTCCGGACTAGAGCCGGCAGTGCCCAGTTCCATTTTTAATGGAACCGTAGTTGCCGGTTCGTAGAACCGGTGATTCATGGTTGTTTTGGTTCGGAACCGAACCGCTACTGGGCCTAAATACAACACTATCAGTTCTCAAACTGACAACAGATAAAAGGATGTCTTGCTCCCGAGACTTTACACACTGTAGGATTTCGAGTAGTCTTTTTCTTTTTTTACAAAATGGCTATTTCTGTGACTAGAATTTATGATTTCCAAATCCTAATAAAGTAACCCTGTCATTGTTATACCAAGATTCATCCGCAAAATGACAACAAATGAATAAAGAAAATCAAACGCCACCAAATTACGATGATTATCTATCATGCATAAAAGCATACCACACTATCTATAGTCTTTGCTTCCAATTCTCGTCACATTCACTCTCAGCTGGGAGAGGAATGGACATCAATCTTTCTGGAATTATCAATCTGGAGGCCTTTTTGATCCTCAAGCCTCTTAGCAGAAGCATAGCTCCATCATCAACTTGCCATTCTTTTAAACCAACCAAATCAACAAGTTGTAGAATTTCGAGTAGACGAAAACCCTTTGTTGTACACACCATTTTCCTTCCAAGGTAGGCATTGAAGCCTAAGTCAAGAATCGCGAGGTTCGACAACTTCTCTAATGTAGGCAGTGGGTCGTCCTTGAGATAAGATTTCTTCAGTGAAAGGCATTTCAAATTTGGCAACACTTGATGCATTTCTTGAGGATTATTAAGTAAATAATATCTTTTTATTATGAAAACGGTATTAAGGAAATAATATTTTTTTTTTATTATAAAATCAATCTCCAATATATAATTTCTAAAATCCTTAAGATTTGTGACATTATTATATTTCTATTATTAATCTATTATTTTTCCTATTCTAGTTTGATATGAAGCATATATACTATATAGAGGCCCCTACTATTGTAAATACAATATAGAATGAATTCAATATTTTCTTTCATTATTTAACATGATATCTTAGACTGAGTTGCAACTTTTATAGTTTCGTTCTCTCTAATTCTCATCGGTACATGAGATCATGATCCCATCAGTACTTGAACCTCATGCGCCACGTCTCCCCTCCCTCTCGTCAAGCTTCTCTCCATCTCACATCACACTTCCAAATCCTCTCTGCTGATTTCAAATCCTTATTGCTGCCACAACCTCTTTAATACACAAATAATTCCACCCATGGGAGGAGCTCAATTCAATCACGCCTCTTACTCCACTCTATTGACTCCTTGTCATACTCATCTTTCTCATCAGCCCTCCTCTACTAGCGCCACGCTCACATATTATTTCCCACTTTGTCCTTTTTGCCCAAATTCCCCAATTCACAAACCCTAATTCCCAAAAATCGCCAAGTCTCCCTAAGGATCGTGATTCCTTGGCGCCTCTATCTTCATGTGGTCCTCATAGTTCTTAAATCTATTTCTTTGTTAATTCGTTCTCTCTTTGCTCGCTTCATATTTGACTAGATTGTGAAACGTTCCATCGTTGGATCATGGTTTAATAACTTAAAGTTTTGTTCTCTCAAATTTCAATTAGGGTTTCCTTTATCTATTTTAATTATTTCATTCCTCGGGTTTTCGCGCTCTTTTTGGGATTTCACTCCCCCCTCAGACTTCGAATCTCTTTTGGACTTTCGTTCTCCTTTAGGGATTTCGTACCTCTCGGGTTTCGACTCTCTCTCGGTCTTCGACTCCCTCTCGAGTTTCGGCTCACTCTCAGGATTTTACTCCCTCGCTTCGACTCCATTCGTAGTGAAATTACCTACAAGCAATAGCGATAAACCAAACTATATACCCAGAGGGGTGAATTGGGTTATGGCTAAAATATGCGGAATTAAAAATCTTTGTCAATTTTAAGTTAATTTACCAATTAAGCTTAAAGTCTATTTTCTCTATTGTAATAAACAACCTATATGCAAGTTTCTAATATATATAAGCATGTAATAAATAAAACTTGCAATATGTAAATAGTGTAAGGATAGAGAAAACGGAACCGAGATTTATAGTGATTCGGTCAACAATGCCTACGTCCACTCCCCCAAGTTATGCTTGAAGCTTTTCACTATCAATCGAGTTTTTATCGTGGCTCACTCGCAACCAAGAGTTTTACGCAATGTGCACTCCAAACCTTTAAACTTTGAGTTTTCTACGTAGTCTCACTCACAAACCTTTACAATTACCCAAACTATGGGATTTCACAAACCGTACGTATTTTGTACAAGAAATTATAAAACAAACTTGGGCACTCACAATGATGAAGAAGATTGTGTGAGTTGGTTACCCAAGTGATCTAATCTCACTACAAATGTATATGAAGATGTAGTATGTGTGAGCTTGATGTATGAATCTATATGATTATGAAGATTTATAAACACTTCTTGTTTTTGCTCTATGAGATGATATGAAGGTTCTCTATTATGTATCATGTGTGGCAAAAATGAATTGGGGCTTCAATTTATAGCAAAATACAAGCATTGCCCCTACTTGCTATCTTAGATCGGTATACCGGTCTCTAGACACCAGTATACCGGTCTGGCATAGTAACGGGTATTAACAGATATATCTTCAACGGTAATATAGTCGTTAATACTAGTTACTATGCCGGTCCGGAATAGTAAGATGTATTAAAGGCTATATTACCGTTGAAGATATATCCGTTAATACCCGTTAAGTCGGCATGGACACCAGTATGATGACGGTTTGGGTCATGCAGGTTCCAGTGTGTGTGCAATATGAAGAGCCTGACCGGTATGTTAACCGATATGCTGATCGATTTAGGTCATGCCGGTTTCAGTAAAGGAACTAGCTGTTAGGCTCACTGGGATGAGACCAGTATGGAAGCCGGGTTGGTGTGTGCCAGTTCTAGTAAGCATGCAGTCCATAGGTTTACCGGTTTGGTGATCAGTATGGGAACGGTATGGTCCGTGCCGATTCCAGTGAGCATGAAAAACATAGTATCTCACAGGTATGGATACTGTTAAGGGACTTGTATGCCGACCTCTGTACCAAAAATATAAATATGAAGGTTTTAAAGCATTTTGTACCTGAACCTAAAGCATCTAAGTGGATGTGCATGTTTCCTATGAGCTTAGGCACTTGAATACTCAAATCACGTTACAATTAGAGCCTTAAACTAAGACATTATATAAAATCTTCAATGTATGTAAGTACTCACATTCTTCGCTCTTTACCACGTTGTGCTTCGATATCTTTTTGTATTGGCTCGCTTTTGTGAGTCGAATACTTCACTCTCGTTGCATCGTCAAAATCCATTACGCGATTGTGTCGCTAACAATCTCCTCCTTTTTGATGATGACAACTCCTTAAAACTTGTGAGCTTTTAGGAGTCCAAATGTTGACGATTTTGCTTCACTTCACTATTAGCTTCCCCTCAATGTGTGATTGTCTTCAAAATATCTCTATAAGACTTAGACAAACACATTAGTACATTTACTCCCCCTTAATCCAAGGTGAGGGTAAAACAAGTTTTAATCTCATTTCTAATGATTTCTCCCCCTTGACATTATCAAAAAGTGGAGAAGCAAAAAAATAATTAAAATGAGATACGAATTACATATGTGCAATAAATGATGATACCAAAATTTAAAAATATGCACATTTTGGCATTTTTCCCTTTTTGTCATAAGACAATGATTACCAATTGAAAAAAGATCAATGTATTTTTAATGATTTCTTCCCATAATTATGATACCAATTAATAAAAATCAAATTTTCATGCTTTTCATTATACTAATGGGAAATTATGTCTATATACATGCATTTCATTTTCATTCAATATGTTAAATGGCAAAAGCATATTCAATGCTAATCAATCAAGTAATCACATATATGTCATTTAACTCAATAAATTCAGTGAGACACTAATTAATATAAAATGGGGTTTAAATATGATTTAAGACATTTAATGATATCAAATGAACAATTGATATCAATAGAAGTTTGAATACATTTCCTAATCACTTGTATGCTTCAAAAATATTTATATCAATTTGAAATAGGCATACACACATAATTTAGAGGAAGTTGTACCAATGTTTCCGTGAATACAGATTTTACCTATTACCTTTGCGATTCCTCATTTCTTTGAGCCTTTGGGATCAATTTCCAATTCTATTTAATATCATTCCTAAAGCTCCCCCTGCAAAATTATCAATTGCATTTTGGTACCCAACCTTTCTTGAGTCCATTGGGGGTAAACTTGATTCCTTGATGAATCCGTATTTTTAATCATATTCTTGTTCATGCACTCAAAAATTGTGTCCCTTTTTTATTACATGCATGACTTGTGACATTTTCATTGATAGCAATATTACCATGGGAGTCGGATGCCTTAACAAAATAATTCTTCAAAAATTTTCGTTTAATATAAGACCTATATCTTAATCATTATCTTTTAAATGCACATTTTTTAGATCCAATTAGCATATTAAAATTTTTCCTTCCCAATGTGAATTTACTAACAATATTTTATAAATCTATAACCTTCTTGTTTAATAAAACATTTTCATTCAAAATAAATTCACATTCACATGTTTTTGAGCAAGATGACATATTAGATATTTTATTTTCTATTTCTAGCTTCTTATCTTTTAAACATGCATTTGCACCATGCTATTTCTTTTTCATGTAACCGCAAAATGACGCAAAATATATTTTTGACCGAACCGACCACCCAACACTTATGGAGACTGTCCAGGTCAGGCCCAATAGTGTTAAGGAAGTTCATGGGTTGCCCTAACAGTGACAAATTCATTGTTTGGACAGTCATCACCCGGTTGGCTCAAAGGTCACATTGTAACGCCATTTTTTGCTGTTTTCGCGTATTTCAACTCCGAAACATTTTCTGGCAATTGTCCTAACACCCAAAACACATCTAATACATTCAAAAGACATAATTTTCATCACCAAAACATAATTAATTCCAGATCTGATCCAGAACAGAAAAAAAACCAATTTTAATGCTTTAAATCTAAATTTTCAAGATTAATTCAATTAATCAAAACACCAAATCAAGTCACCACAAATGAAACACCCAAGAATAATTCTAGACATTAGAAGAGTGGTAATAACATTCTAGAATGGCAACATGTCATCAAATGAATAAATTGGATATTTATTACAATAATAGTATCCAAAGTCTACTTCACACATGCCAATACTTCCAAATCTATCCACCAAAACCAAAAGCCCCAATTTTAAGAAACAAAAGTAACCCTAGAACCATTCTAAAAATTCAAGAAAACAAGAAATAAATTTCTAAGCCTTGGGTTGTAGAAGATTACCTTTAATCTATTGTTTCCCTAGTTTTTTCTTGAATTTTCCTTTGTTTTCTTCATGATTTGAACAAGCAAATAGGGCTATTGTTTTAGAAGCTCACGACCATGAATGATAGAATGAAAAAGAAGACAAAATTTGCTAACATTAAAATCATGTCTTTGCCGACTTTAAGGGGTAATATTGTCATTTTGAAAATTAATCCAATTAAATTAAAGTAAGCTTTATGTTAGTGAATCAAATTCACATTAGCAAATCAAATTCACACACATTAAACTTAATTTAAATCATGTCATGTGAACAAATAATAATTAGCCATATTTCATAACATTTATGAAATATAGATATTATTTAATCATTTAAATATTTAACATTTAAATATCTAAATAATTAATAAATATAATTATTATTATATATGTATTTTTATTTACATTAAATAACAAATACATATATTAATAGCATATGTCAAAATCTTATTTGACAAATAACTAATGTTTATCTAATCAAATTATGTATCAAATACAAATACACAATAATTATTAAATGGCCAAAATTCCCTAATGCATGTGTTATCGTTTAATCGATTAAACGGTTCGAATTAACTCATTTAATCTGATGAAATATTATGAATAATCTATATTATTCATAACGTGTTGCCCAAGTGCTCAACGAGTACACTTCATATTGTGGGACTCTCTAAGTTTATGTTTATCCATCATGAAATCCAATTTCGTGTCCATAATTCACCCACTCATGAATTATGACGGCCACAGATAATCTCGCTAAACTAAGTCGAGGTCATTACATACATATAATCCCCCTGTTACATGCTATCAATATTAGACTTGGGATATAGATGAGAGCGTCCGTTCGGTATAATACAGTCGACATTCAATTTACAATCTCTAAATAATACTAGGAACTTATTTCCGAAGTTATACCACAGCCATGGATTTACTAGATCGTAAACACGTGTAGGATGCTTATGCCCTGTACACAGGACTGACAGATCCTCTCTTGATACGCACATGATATCATGAGCATCAGTCCACACCCAACGAACAGGCGGAGGTCTGATCTAAATAGATCGGTGACGTGACTGCCATCAAAGTGTGGAGGATAACTCATATATCCATAGTGGTATCTCAAGTCGAAGGACCACTATGCTCGCTCAACTCGAGAAGATTCCTATTGAATTTGGTGTACTATCTATTATGAAAACTTCAGTGAGTCGTTCAATGTTTATCGAATAGTTCAGTGTTTATCGAATAAAAACCTACATGTCCATACGAGTCTTCCGAGACTCATGGTTCATTGGGATAAACCATCGGACCAAGTCACGATATACGACATGTACTGATCTCAACAGATTTTACTAACCGACCCGTGTTAGTAAATCTTGACCAGGAACTTTATTTAAGGATATACATCATATTGTGTGCTTCCCAATGTCAATTACAAACTACGTTGTAATTACGCACTACATTATAAATCCTAGGGTCTTTGTCTAATATATGTGTATCACTAAACCAGATTTAGTTTCAATATAATCATAATTAGATATCTAATCGCAATTAGATCGAATATGTGTATAAAAGACAAGATGTGCTACCATTGAATAAGTAATATTCTGGAAAAGAAACCGTTCGTATTTATGAATCGGACATAAATACAATCCGGATTGGCACTCTAAGCACCAACCCTAACACATACAAGATGCATGTTCATTTGTAAGTGATGAATTCTCATTTTTAACCAATTCGATCTAATCACAATTAGATCGAATATGTGTATAAAAGACAAGAGGTGCTACCATTAAATAAGTAATATTATGGAAAATGAACCGTTCGTATTTATGAATCGGACATAAATACGATCCGGATTGGCACTCTAAGCACCAACCCTAACACATACAAGATGCATGTTCATTTGTAAGTGATGAATTCTCATTTTTAACCAATTTTAATTTCTTTTTAAGCATATCACACAACTCATTTAAGCCATTAAAAAAATCAAGTAAATCATTGTAATCTTGAGAGTTGTGTACCTCTTCTTCTTTGCTTTTAAAGAAGAAATCCTCATCCTCGGTAGCCATGAATGCTATTATTTTGTCTTTGACTTATTCCTACTTGGATGAGTTAGAGTCGCTATCGCTCCAAGTTGAAGTGACTTTCGATGTCTTTTTCTTGGATTTTCCTTTCATTTTCTTCAATGGGTAATCGGTAGCTATATGACTCGGTTTGTTACATTCATAGCAAATAATTTTCTTGTGCTTTCGTGGCCATTTTTCTTCTTTTTTCATCCATTTTTGATTTTTCCTTAAGCTTTGCGGATTTGAGGAGCTTCTTGACCTTATTGGTTATTACTGCCAACTCATCATCACTATCTTCCTCACTTGAGCTTGAATCATCTATTCTTCTTACTTTCAAGGTAAGATTTTTCCTTGTTCTCTTCTCATATTCCTCCTTTTGATCTACAATTCATACTCAAGTAATTTTCCGACCAAATCATCTAGCTTCAAAGTGTTCATGTCGTTTGCTTCTCTAATTGAGGAGGTGTGGCTTCTATATTCTTTAGGAAGTGACCTAAGAATTTTCTTCACTTGATCCGTTGGCCCAATAATTTTCCCCAAGGCGCCCAAATGATTTATGATAATTATGAATATTGAAATCATGTGATCTATTTCTTCCCCGAATTCCATCTTGAAGCTGTCCAATTCGTACATAACCGTTGATCTTTGATTCCTTCACTTGGCTTGTGCTTTTGTTGATCATTTCCAAAGACTTTCATAGCTCATATGCGTTTCCACAGTCCAGAAGCTTGTTTATTTGATTCCGATCAATAGCATAAATGAGTTGGTTGAGTGTTTTAGCATTTGTGAGGCTTGTTTTAAATCATAATTATCTCATTCTAGAGTAAGATTTGGAATCTCAAAGCCATTGTTATCCTTCTTCGTTGGCCCTTTTGTACGTCGTGTAATTACCAAGTAGGATTGCGGATCAACGGATAGAAGGTAGTTCAATATCCTCATTTTCCAATAGTTGTAATCAATTTCGATGTAAAAAAGAGGTTTAGTTGTTGAAAATCCTTCGGTAAGATTTGATGAGTTTCTTGTAGAAGCCATGATTTTTAAGACGGTTAAGTCTTTGTTGAGAATATCTCACTCTGATACCAACTGAAATTACCTACGAGCAATAACGATAAACCAAACTCTATACCCAAGAGGAGGTGAATTGGGTTACGGTTAAAATATGCGGAATTAAAAATCTTTACCGATTTTAAATTAATTTACCAATTAAGCTTAAGGTCAATTTTCTCTATTGTAATAAACAACCTATATGCAAGTTTCTAATATATATAAGCTTGTAATAAATAAAACTTGCAATATCTAAAGAGTATAAGGATAGAGAAAACGACACGGAGATTTATAGTGATTCGGCCAACAACGCCTACGTCCACTCCCCCAAGCTGGGTTTGAAGCTTTTCACTATCAATCGAGTTTTTTTTCATGGATCACTCACAACCAAGAGTTTTACATAAGGTGCACTCCAAACCTTTACAATTTGAGTTTTCTACGTAAGCTCACTCACAAACCTTTACAATTACCCCAACTATGGGATTTCACAAACCTCAAGTGTTTTGTATAAGTAATTGTAAAACACACTTGGGCACTCATAATGATGAAGAAGATTGTGTGAATTGATTACCCAAGTGATCTAAGCTCACTACAAATGTATATGAAGGTGTAGTGTGTGTGAGCTTGATGTATGAGTGTATATGATCGTAAAGATTTATAAACACTTCTTGTTTTTGCTTTATAAGATGATATGAAGGTTCTTTATTATGCATCATGTGTGCCAAAAAAGAATTAGGGCTTCATTTATAGCAAAATGCAAGCATTACCCCAACTTGCTGTCCGAAACCGGTATACCGGTCTCCAGACACTAGTATACTGATCCGGCATAGTAACGGGTATTAACGACTATATTACCATTGAAGATATATCCGTTAGACCGGTATAGACATCAGTATGATGACCAGTTTGGTGTGTGCAGTATGAAGAGCCTGACCAGTATGTTAATCAGTATGCTGATCAATTCATGTCATGCCGGTTCCAGTAAAGGAACTAGCCGTTAGGCTCATCGGAATGGAGCTGGTATGGAAACTGGTTTGGTGTGTGCCTATTCCAGTAATCATGTAGTCCATAGGTTCGTCGATTTGGTGACCGGTATGGTCTGTGTCGGTTCTAATGAGCATGCAAAACAGAGAATCTCACCGGTATGGATACCGGCAAAGGGGGACTGGTATGCTGGCCTCTGTACCAAAATTGAAAATATGAAATTTTTAAAGCATTTTGTACATGAACCTAAAGCATCTAAGTGAATGTGCATGTTTCCTATGAGTTTAGGCACTTGAATACTCAAATCACATTACAATTAGAGCTCTAAGCTAAGACTTTATATAAAATCTTCAATGTATGCAAGTCTTCACATTCTTCGTTTTTCACCACGTTGTGCTTTGATATCTTTTTGTATTGTCTCGCTTTTGTGCGTCGAAGACTTCACTCTCGTTGCATTATCAAAATCCATTAAGCGATTGTGTCGCTAACACGTAGATCATATACTCGAAGGATTTCACTCTTTTTGGGATTTTGCACCTCTAGGATTTGCAACAGATTACTCCCTCGCTTCGACTCCTTCTTAGGATCTGGCGATTCAAAAGCCAATCCCGAGATTCTACAATGATAAGGTCTTGGCTGGGTTTGTAAGATTTCTGGGTAATCATTCTAGTATTTATGCTGAGCTGAAGGGTCTGTGTGAAGGCTTAGAGATGAAAGTCAAACTGAGTTACTCTAAACTCCAGGTAGAAACAGACTCAACTACGGTTGCGGCTTGGGCCTACTCATGTGATTCGGGCAGGTAGGATTATACTTACGTCATTATTCGTATTCAACAGATTTGTCGAGTTATGTCTACTCAAGTGACTCAGATTTTTCGTGAGGAAAATCAGGCTGCAGATTCCCTAGCCAACTAGGCATGTGTCCATCATCGGACACAACTTTTTCATGACCAGCTCCATCTCCCAGAGACCATTCGTGGCATTTTGACTTTAGGTTCGCAACAGATTCCTCATCTCCGTAGATGATCATCAGTAGCATCGGGGCTAGAGCTTGGCGAATCATTTGGCTCTTAGTCTTGGTGAATCTCTGTATTGTTTTCTTTGATTCTCTCTTTTTTCTGTTTTTCTATTTTACTCTTACTCTGGTGGTTTTGGCCTAGTTCCCCTCCAATATGTTATTTCGTTATTTTTAAGTAATGGGCAGGTTGGGGTCTTGCCTAACCCCCCACCCTTTGGTGGTTTTAAAAAATAAAAAATAAAAAATAAAAAATAAAAAAACAAAACAAAACAAAACAAAAGACAAACTTAATATATTCACATTTGTGACGAATTCAGAAATCGAACTCCACCTTCAGTCGTATCATCATGTCGAAGAGAAAGCTGTTTAATCAGAGATTTCAAGTTGTTTGTGGCACAAATGTGGTAATCCACTCTCACGTTCTCTTTTGCTCTTTGACTATGAGTGGGAAAATAGGAACCAAGTAGGAGAACAATTCTCAAGTTTTCCGTTGCTAAGAGTGCTTGATGTGGAAGCTTCTGCATATTTTCTGAAGGAATATTTTAGGGGCTGGAGCTTATCTGAGGAGATAGGGAAGCTCACTCACTTGAAGTATCTGGGTTTAAGAGATGCGTTTATAGATGATTTCCCATCATCCATTGTCAACTAGCAGAGGCTGCAGCCCACAAATCTACCCATTGAAATTGATACGCTGGCTGAGTCGAGACACTTATAAACTAGTTTATTTTCTTAGTATAATATTTATAAATTATTTTACTCTTAATCAATATTTTTTATTAAACGATACATTAATTGAAAACTTCGAAGCCCATTGTCCATGCCTCAGAGATTTAAGGCTCAGGGTTTTCCTTGGCTTGAAATTTTACAGCTTGATACAGATGATTTAGAGGAGCGGCAAGTAGAGGAAGGAGCTATGCCTCGGCTTAGGAACTCCAAGCTGAAAAGATTGAGATCAATCCCTCTCCCAACTGAGTGGGAATTAGGAGTGGGGATCGGATCGGATCGGACCTGATCGGATTTAATTTATTCGTGTTAATCGAATCGAATTGGATTCGGATTCGGTCCGATCCGATCCGATCCGAATCCGACAGTGCCCAAGCCTAATGGGAATGCCAGGAAATAGGTGTTATTACTCTCCGATCTCATTTTTGCCATCACTTTATGCCTATTTAATTTATGTCTCCACTAATCATATAAATTAAGATAAGCTTAATAAGGAAATTATTAATCTATTCCTAATTACAAATAAATATAATCATGGTTTAATTCCGCATATATCTTGACATTAATGACATGGGTTGTTCTGAGTTAGCTGTGCAACCTGTTAATGATGATGATGATTATTTTTTCAGAAATAATATTACAAATATCATTATAATAAATATGATAACTTTGTAATTGTGTTCAACTATCTCAGCGTCCGGCAAGCTTAAAATTCACAACATTAACTAAGCTACTTCCACTTCTCCACCTGCCTCAGCTTCGCAGCTCAATTTCTTTCCGTAGTGACATTTGTAAATAATATTTTCTCTTCAATATTTCAATTTATCAGAAGCAACAAACACTAACTAGAATTCACAAAAAACTGGTGAGTAGAAATTCAAATATATTTTTAATCTTTGGGCTCAAATCCGAATGATAAATTTTATTAAAATATTTGAAAATCAACTCGATTACGCCATTGGTAACAAACATATGATGAATATATGATACACAACCACAATTTCCATTTAAATGATCTCATATTGGAAAAAATATTAAGATGTTTGCTTGCCTAACATAAAAGCATACCACACACCTCTAATCCACATTCTTTGCTACCAATTCTCGTCACATTCACTCTCAGCCGGGGGAGGAATGGACTTCAATCTTTCCGGAATTATCAATCTGGAGTCCTTATTGATCATCAAGCCTCTTAGCAGAGGCATAGCTCCATCATCAACTTGCAATTCCTTTAAACAAAACAAATCAATAAGTTGTAGGATTTCGAGTAGAGGAAAACCCTCTGTTGTACACACCATTTTCCTTCCAAGGTAGGCCTGGAAGCCTAAGTCAAGAATCGTGAGGTTCGGCAACTTCTCTAATGTAGGCATTGGGTCGTCCTTGAGATAAGATTTCTTCAGTGAAAGGCATTCCAGATTTGGCAACACTCGATGCATTTCTGTTGGTAATTTCTTAATCTGCCCGCTTAATCTCAAATCTACGAGGCATGAACAATCAGCGAGTGGTCGCAATGAACCAAAAGAATTTTCATCCAACAGTCTCACAGATAGTAACCGAAGGTTTTTCAAATAGGCAATCGAGTTGAACGAGAACTCCTTTTCTTCTACCTGATCGAACGGTACAATGTGCAGCTCTCGAAGATTAACCAACTTTTCAGGATTAATTTTAGTCCAGCTTCCATGCAGTATATACTTCAGAGTCTGAAGGCTACTCAAATTTTCTATCATCAGAGTTCCCTTAAAATTTCCAATTAGATGTCTCAATTCTTTCAGCTCACAAATTTCTTCTGGTAACTCGATAAAACCCATACCACCAAATATATTAAGAGTTTGAAGTCTCTTCAGCTTGGAGATGAATAGAGGAATCTCTTGTATATGAACATTCGTTAATCTCAAATACTTCAAGTTAATCAACTTTGCAATCTCTGCAGGTAAGTCGGAACATCCACCTACAGAATTGAGGATGTTACTCACAGTGCTCTCGAAATCAAGCACTCTCAACATCGGGAATCTTCTGAATAAGGGTGCTAAGCTATAAGTTAGCGGGAGTGATGGATCCCACCGTTGGTTGAAGAACAAAAGGGAACTCGAGCGTGGATTACAATGTTCTAACCCCCAGTCACCTGAAATCCGAAAATGAACTGCTTCTCGCCGACATGATGATCTTCTTGAAGATGAAGCTCTTACAATTGAGGCATCTTCACAGATGTGAATAAAGTTCAGCTTTCTTGCTTGTTCAATTGCAAGATCCCGCAAAAGATCATGGACTCGACACGTTGCAACCCTTCCCCAACATCTTTTATCTGTTTGAATCAGGCTTCTGTTGATCAACTCATCCAAGTTATCTTTAGCGACCTCTTCCATTGATCGTTCTGCATCTTCAGCTATGAAACCCTCTGCCACCAAAAGTCGGATTAAAGTTTGAACATTGATTTCAAAGTCCTCAGGAAAAAGACCAATATACAGAAAGCATAGCTTCAATTCACGAGATAAGCTCTTAAAGCTTAAAGTCAGCAAGGAGGATATATGGATGGAGTCATTCTTTAAATGTCTCCAAATATGACCACGAACGCTGCGCCACTCCTGTGGCTTCTTCGTGGACAATAGACCTCCCAATACGATTATGGCAAGTGGTAGGCCGTGGCATTTTTCCACCATCTCTCTTCCCAACTTCTCCAATCCTTGGTTACCATTTGAATTCCGAAAGGCTTTCTCACAAAACAGCTTCCAACTCTCATCTGGCCTTAGAAATCGAAGCTTATGGGCATATGTATTCTCATCAACACGCTCAGCAACCTCTTTAATGCGAGTAGTGATAATCACTCGACTTCCATTTTTGTTGTCCGGAAAGGCTCTTTTAATGCTCTCCCAAGTTTCTTTCTGCCATACATCATCAACAACTACCAAATATGACCTTCCTTGCAAAGATTCATGAAGGAATCGCTCCAAATCTTCTTCTCTCATTTCCTCTAACCCCCTTGTCAGAACATTGATCCTGAAAGATCTTATAATTCTCAAAAGAAGATCTTTAGTGTAATAATCTTGAGACACAGAAACCCAAGCACAACGATCAAATTTATTCTTAACATCATTATTGTGGTAAAGCTTTCTAGCAAGTGTTGTTTTGCCCAAACCCCCCATTCCATAGATTGAAATTATGAAACGGCTTCGTTCTTTGTTTAAAAGCTTAGCCAACAATTTGTTCACATCATCCTCAAAACCAACAACGTTTTCTTCAACTGAAAACGAGGTTGCCCTTCTTAGCTCTTTCAATCTAGAAGAAACCTGACTCTTTACTTCAGGATTGCCATCAACAATTTCTAGTCGATATGATTCACGTCTACGAGAAATATCACGGATCTTCTCCCTAATATCTTCAATCTCCTTGCCTATTCCATGCAAATGGACCTGTTTCTTTCCTTTATTGAATATGCACATACAAATCTTCATGGAAGCTAGCAACCCTGGCTTTGTTTCCGGGGTGTCAACGTATCTCCGTTCATCCTGGACTTTAAGCATGAAGCTATCCAAGACGTCTTCAATATCATAAGCAACATCTCTGATATCAGAAACCCATTGGCGGATCATTGGATCATCAACCTCTTTTTCTTCGGCATCCTTTATGAAGCATAACATCCATTCCAGTTCCTTTTTAAGCGACTCAACTTTATTTCTCACTTCTCTTAAGAAGATGAATTCTTGGATGAGATAATCCCCAAGCCTTTCCACCACAAATGAGACTACTGCGTCAACCATTGATGGCTTTGATCTGTGAGATTGTGGAAGCAAGGAGTCTTGTTTTTACAATTAAGCATTCATCAAAGAGCTTCTTGCAGTTTTGACTTTGAAGTCTGGTCTGGCAGGCGGTAGCTACAGTTTTTTTTAATAAAAACGCCATGTGCTTAGGACACGTCTGCTGTCTTGTCGATTTAATTATTTCTCATTAAAGTTAACCATTTATTTAATTAATATTTATATGTTAAGAACAAAATTCTTTTCAAGGGAGATTTTCATTGCCCCACTAATATTTATAGTATTTACTACCTATTCTCCCAATGCTCTTGGGTCAAAAGTCAGAGCAATGTTTTATGTTTTCCATATTTACTACCTCGTAATAAAATAATTAATATTTTTCATTATTATTAATTCATCATTTTAATTAAAAATATGCAAAATATAATATTTTTATGCAAAATTATTATAAAATCTAATATTTTATAGATAATTATGATAAAATCTCTAATTGTCTCAGGCTCTTACAAGAAGTGCACTCATTGGATTCGAACACAGAACTTCAAGGTGAGATTCTATACCTTATATCACCAAACCACACTCAATGGGGATAATATATTCTAATTACATTTGGTCTTTTAGCCCATTTTTTCATTTGATTATTTTCATTAAATCTAACACCTTATTAGAATTAGCAAACTTGAAACACGAAATTTGAGTTATTAAATCTGAGTGGGACGGGTCACTAATTATTTTTTATGTATTAATTATTTTGAAACATAAATATTAACTATTTTATGTCCAAAAAATATGTCATACACATAAAGTTTTAAGACAATAAAAATAGTAAATAACTGAAATAGGAATAAAAATTTTAAAAGATAATAAAAATTTTAGAAAAATAGGGAAAAAAAACTTATTTTCGAAATGTGGAGTAGGTTTGAAAATCAAACCAGTGGCTTGACTCGATTTTTGTGAGTCTGTCGGATTAACCCTAACATGAATTAATTTTTTTAAAATCCGATCGGATCGAGTCGAGAATTCTTTTTTTTTAATCTAATTTTTTTGGACTGGTTATTATCTTATTCTAATTCGTATAGAAATGCAAAGTCCGAAGGGTAATTGATCAGATTCACAGAATCAAATAATCACTTGAATAAAAAAGCTGAGGAGAAATGGGATTCGACGGGAAGAGGATTGTAACATACCAAAGGTCTTGAGCGATTGATCCGGTAGAATAACTCAAAAAACGTATTTGATTTGATATTGCTACCGCACACGACTTTGAGAGTCACCTTACGAAACTTTCGTTATTAGGTTAGCCGTAAAAAAATCGCGGAACTACTCATTAATCATAATGGAATTATCATTTTGGAAATTTCAACAATTTATTTAATGGCTTCTGAGACTAAAAAATTTATACACCCCAAATACCCAATAAATTCGAAATCTTATTTGGATGATAGCTACATTGAAATCTGAAATCTCAAATGTTAGTGGCAACAAATTCTCTACAAGTGTCTATCATGCCTTACTGGCAACTTGCAAAGAAGTGGGTGGAAATTTAACAAAAATACAATCTTGTGGCAACTTCCAAAGAAGTGGGTGGAAATTTTTTCATTAAATAAATTTGACAAACAAAAAGACAGTCTTGGCAACGAGCGAAATTCACCGGAGGTTGGTAGGAAATTGACAATCTGCACCCCCACCTGGAAAATCGCCCAATTGTCAAGATAATAATAAATGGTTAATATCTCCGTACTTTTCCGTCCCTGTATCTTAATATCTTGCGTGATCTAGGGGTTTACAAGCGCTTTGATGTATTTTTGATATATTTTTACAGGTCAAAATAATACTAGGACTCAATGAAATTAACTATAGATAAAAATAATAAGATATTGAGCAAATCGGGAAATTTTCGGAGTGAAAACGTGTGTCCCGATACGCTAATGATCAACAAGTGAACAGTGAGATTGAATTTGTGGTGTGTCACGACGTTGCACTCTGTGCGTGGCAACGCGCCGTCAGAATGTATTTCCAATTTCGTATTGAATCAGATTTGTAACAAGAAAACAACCTCATAACCTCTTATATAAACATAAGTTTGTCCCAAAACCTATGATCAAGTCTCATAACATATTTTGGAACCTCCAGAGCAAAGAAGAATGTTTAGAGCAAGACAAGAACAAGTGCATCAACCGGAGTTGGAGTTTGAAGTCGAAGACTGCAAATAAGAGTTTCTTTCTTCTCATTTCTCTCTAACTTTATCTTTTATGAGTTCTTGGCTTGTAATAAAGATTGACTTATTTTTATTGAATATTATGAGTAATAAATTCATTAAACTTATGGTTGTAATAGATCCAAACATGTTAAATTAATTATTTACACATTTTTATTCCTTTGAGTTTGTTATTTATTGTTTATTATTTACTATTCTTTGTACTTTGATGTTTATTTTAATTGTTTGGCAACCGATAGAATAATCTTGGTAAATCTTTAGCAACTCGACAAAGGGAATCTGGGTTAGCATATGAATAATAGCGTGTGATTTATTCGTTGAAAATATTTCACTGCATGAAAATATTTCCCTGCATAATAGCGTGAGATTTATACCAAAAGGGCATATGTAACAAATATTAGAACTTGTTCTTAATGAATTTGGTTTGAATTAATTAACATAGACATATAAATAATTAGTTTAAATTGAATATTTCTATCTAACCATCGAAAGAAGGTTGTAGATAGTTTAATATTCTAAGTTAATAATTAGTAGCAACAACCTAATTGAATAAAAAGTGTCTGAATTTATTGTGTGCGTGCTTAAGTGCAATTACAACCCTAGGTTCTTCTATCTATAAAGTCTTCCAACTTATATTGTTTGATTTTTATTTATTTTTAATTAAATTTTATTAATTAACAATTCTCTTTCTCAATAGTTTAGTTTAAGTTAAGTATGTTAGTCTTGATATTAATAAGAGAAATATTAAGTTTCTGTGGGTTCGACATCCGAATTTCAGTCACTATTACTTGAGTGATACGTGCACTTGCGTGCTAAATATATAATATCACGATTAAGTTTTTGACGTTGTTGTCGAGGACTTAATTTATCTTTCTTTATTTAAATTATGACAACTTTACTTACTTAGCTAGACACCCCTCCCTTTCTTTTCTTCTTTTATTTTCTTTTTCTTGTTGTTTTGATTTCAAACATCACTAATAATAATCAGCCTGAGCAACGGGTAGTAGCAGCGCCTATCTCAATTCAGGATAGGACGATACCGATCATTGATGGACTTATATCTTGTATCATCTTACCACACCTTTATGCTAACGCGTGTGACATCAAGACTTGTATTCAAATGATATAACAATCAATGTAGTTTGGGGGTGGCCCGAATGAAGATCCAAATGCTCACATTTCCTAGAAATATGCAACACTTTCAACTTCACTAGAGGGGCAGAAGAAGCAATTCGCCTGTGGGCTTTCCATAGTCATTGAAAAAAAGAGCTAAGGGATGGCTTCAGTCACTGCCAGCGGGGTCGATCACTACATGGACAGACGTAGCCATAAAATTCCTCACCAAGTACTTACATCCCGAAGAACAGTAAGGCTGCGTAATGACATCACCTCATTCACGCAATATGAATCAGAATTCTTATATGAGGCGTGAGAGAGATGCAAAGACCTAGTTTGCAACCGTCCACATCATGATATTGTAAAATGGATACAAGTCCAGATCTTCTACGATGGGCATAATGGAATGATGAAGACTACATTAGACACAGTGGCTAGAGGTGTGCTAAAGGCCTAAAATGAGAATGTTGCATGAGATCTACTGGAAGAGATGACGAATAAAAACTCTCTTTTGTCAACTGAAATGAGTATTCAGCAGCGAGCACCAGCAGCCTATGGATTAGAACTAAACACAATTGTGATTGCTAAGCTAGACCAAATTTATAAATGTCTAGAGATCTTCAGTAAGCAGACTGTGAACATTGTCGGAGATGTAAGTGTATGATATAAGGGAGTATAGAATGGAGAGCCCTATGCTTCACATAATAAGTTTGTTAATTATGTTAATAACTACAACAGTCAATGCCATAACCCTTACTCAGATAGCTACAACCCTGGGTGGCAGACCAATCAAAGATATGAGCAAAAGATATAATTGAAGGAACTACTAGAAGATATACTCAAGAGAAAAAAAGCCAAGTACGATGCCATATTCCAGAGTCAAACTGCAACTGTAAGAGTATTGGAGACCTATATTGGCCAGCTTGCGATTAATCAAAGTCAGAGACCATTGTGAGCTTGCCCAAGTGACACAAACGAAAACCCTATGAAGGTAGGAAAAGAGTTTTGCAACGCCATCTCAGTTAGCCATAAGGAAGTAGAAGATGAGTGCATCACGTAAATGTCTGATGAAGAGCTTGATGAGGGAATTTATGAATTCATAAATTCTCTTGATGCTTCACCTAGATTGAGACCTAAACTGCAGCTTCCATTGGAGGAATCCACAGAGAATGGGACAAAGAGAGCGACAACTTCACTCATGAGCAGCATTGTTAAAAGGAAAGGCTTACAGATGTGTGTAATGTCATATTACAAAGACCAACCACAACAAAGTGTAAGGATCCTGACGTATTCACCATAGACTGTACCATTACGCGAGACAAGAGCATTATCGGACTTAGAACCAGGAATCAATCTAATGTCGCTACCTATGGCGAAGCGATAGAGATTCCATGAGCTGAAGCCCACGTCCATGACCTTGCAATTCGTTGATATAACCATCAAGGTACCCAAAGGGAATATAGAGGATATGATGGTCAAGGTGGGAGATTTTACGATTCCAACAAATTTCATAGTTCTGGGCATGGAGGAAGATGTTGACATACCTTGCATTTTGGAAGATCTTTTCTAGTAATAGCATGAACGTTAATAGACGAACAATAAGACCTTCTCACTTTTCGAGTGAGTGGAGTGATGTTAGTTGTTTTATGTTCAATCTTGCAAGAGACCAAACAAGTGTAGAAAATAGAGCTTTAATGAAACCAAGAAGGCAAAAATTAAGCAAAAACGGAAAAACAGACGTATAAAATCACTGACAAAACACTGGTATGTAAGGCCCTCAAGGTAAATTTATATGAAGAATACTATAACATAGTTGCGGTGTGCCATCAATTCGACATTGTGCTACATTATGTCACTACACAGCCTAAACCACCAAATCTCAGTCCATCAAAGCAAAAAGGGAAAGCGCAGTCAGTAATTGCAACCTCTACAACAAATGATGAAGGAAAACAAGTATGGGTGTGATGTGATTCAGAATGAGCTCTATTTGTTGGGCCAAGTTAACTTGAAGTTACGGCTGATTGTATAGCTTGGTCAGATTAGTGTATTTGAAAAATTCATTGGGTTCTGGAGTTTGGTCCATACATGAGATTTTAAATGAAGGCTTTATTATGTCTAAGGCAAGAATGAAATAGGTCTTAGACGTGCATGGGCTGCCTTGATTGATTTTGGGATTAATTTTCGAATGATGGAATAGTAGTGGCCGGATTTACACAGTCTTCATATTTTGGCTGTAACTTTCTCATCCGATATCTGATTTTGCTGGTTCAAGTTGCATTGGAAATAAGACTTTTGGTGGTTCAGGCGAAATCGTATTTTAAAACTTTTTCAAAATACCAAATATATTATTCAATATCTAATATGAATAATTTATTCATATTTCACCTAAATCCATATATACAATATCAAATATTGACATAAATACAATAGAAACTTCGTGAAACTTTTACGAAAATCGTTTTTTCTGTAAAATGACGCAAAACGTATTTTCGACTGAATCGACCACCTGACACTTATGGAAACTGCCTAGGTCAGTTTCAATAGTCTCAGGACAGTTCATGGGCTGCCCGAACAGTGACGGATTCACTGTTTGAGTAGCCGTCACCCGGTTGGCTCAAAATCCACCAAGTAACACCGTTTTTTACTGTTTTCGCTTATTTCAACTCCGAAACATATTCCAGCAATTGTGCCAACTCCCAAAACAAATCCATTATATTCCTATGACATCGAAATCATCATAAAAATTTTGGTTTTACAGAATCTGATCAGCAAACTAAAATTTCAATTTTTCATGCTTTAATCCAATTCTTACAAGATTAATCTAATTAATCAAACACCAATCAAAGTCACCACACATGAAGCACTCAAGAAAAATTCTAGGTGTCATAAGAGTATTGGACAATTATGACCCATAACATCACTATTTGTACAAAACATGGTGTTGTTGTACAAATTAACTATGTGACAAATGAAATTACTATTTTATCATTTGTGATTAGATCACCAAGATATATAAATGATGAAAGGTCCTTATGATTAGTTCCTAAATTGAGATGATATGAGACAGTATTAATACATGAAGGTTTAATCATTAAATATCCCTAGTCGTAGTATTATCGAGAAAGGACATCGATAATACGGAATAGACTAGTATTACACTTGTGCGCGTTGTGGGAGCATAACGGCATAGTTCTCATATATTTGGGTATTGGATACTCATGCAAGTGTAATATGAGGTTGTGTTTTATCGATGGTACGGAAAACAGCTTCGCTCTGGATAGACCCCTTCGGAATTCCATTGGTAGTATAACTATGTGTCTATGGAAGTTTGAATCAGGGTAGGTGTATTTGGTCTTAACTTGAGACTTGCACTGCTAATACTTGCGACAATCAATATACTTTGGTTGTGATCGTCCAGGGCTTTAACCGATTCTATGTACGCCTCTTCTGGGTATATTGAGAATTGTAGTGTATTGGGTGTGATGTCAAGATGGAAGTATCACTTCAGTTATAGTAGAGATGATGATCACGTAGGATACGAAACTTGTTCTCTTATATGCTGCAGCTATCGGGATATTATGACTAGGTCATGTATATCCGATTATAGAGACTAGTTACTAGAGATCCGATATGTGCTTCGTACGTGGCAGACATTTTTCCAGCCCTAGGCCTTGCACGTGACCATCCGATACTGGATCGACATACACAATACTATGTATACTACGCCTGATATAGATCGTTTATTCCTGTAAGCATGTTTCTGGAGAATTGGGTAGGCATGACGCTTTGCTAGAAGCCAACCTTGTCTTATAAATTGGTAAAAATGTAGTACTTGGTATGTACGTATTTGGATAGTCCGATAACCAGATTTACTGCCAACATATCCGGGATCTCATGGGTCGCTTCCCGAATATTCACCAATGACGTATGACTCGTACTTTATTAATCTGGGATGAATTAGATGAGAGAGAAAATTATTCTGGGATTAATTACGGAGATATTTTATCTAGGATAAAATATTATTTAAGAGAGAAAAATGATTAATTTGGAATTGTAGACGCTGATTTTCACCGAGGCCTACAATTGAGATTTAATAAGGAGGGGGCTCTGGCGATCCTGCAAACAAAGAACGTAGAGTGAGCGGGAGTACTGCCCACCGGTGTGGTGGGTGCCGGGGGCACTCCGACGCCCAAGTCAGTAAAGGGACTTGAGGAAGCTATAATGAATATGGCAAGGTTAGATGCTACCTTTAACGCTGTAGGATGCCGTGAGGGCGGTAGGTATAAGGTGTAATAAGCCTGAGGGTGTCTCGAAGCTGTGTGAATGAGAGCTAGCAGTTGAATCCCCTTTCCTTATGGAGCCTTGTTCCCTATATACTCATGCTATAGTAACATGTGCCTTTATTGCTTCTTGATTGTTCTTCCGTTGGGTCATGGTAACGGTTGACTTCGTGAGTGGTATTTATTTCATCTGCCCGTTGTAGGCTGGAATGGACGGTTTATGTTTATTATCCTGGGCGTTACACGAACTGGTAGGTCTCTCGGCCATGAGTGTTAGTGTTCATTGGGCTTGGGCCTGCATTGCGTCCTTGTGTTTGGTTAGGGGTTTCCAGGGGTGCATTTAGCAGTGGGTCTGAAGCGAAAGACCGAAATTACCCTTGGGCCAATTTTGGCCCGTACAGTTTGTCCCCTACTCTCTAAGTCAAGAATCCTTGGCTTGGAGAGTACTTGACGCATGTGTCGCTTGGGACGAAGCCATATTATGTAGGTGTATTCGAGCGTTGATGCTGCCTATTGACCAAACGAATGTCAAGTTATCAACTTGACTCTACAAGAGCCATTGGGGAAGTACCCAGTCGTCTGAGCCAGATGATGGTCATGATTTGACTCTACTAGAGCCATTGGGGAAGTACCCAATCGATTGAGCCAGATGAATGTCAGAATATTAATCGTACGACATGTGCCTTCCATGTTTACAAGTTGACTCGAAATGAGTCTACGGGGGATGTACCCAGTCGACTGGACTTGATGAGGCCAGAAAGATAATAGTCATATGACATGTGTAATCCACGTCTACAACTTGAATCGGCAGGAGTCTATGGGGGATGTCCCCGTTCGACTGGACTTGATGAGTCCAGGATGATATAAGTCATACGACATGTGTATTCCATGTCTACAACTTGACTCGACATGAGTCTATGGGGGATGTCCCCGGTCGACTGGACTTGATGAGCCCAGGAAGATATAAGTCGTACGACACGCGTAATTCGTGTCTACAACTTGACTCGACATGAGTCAATGGGGGATGTCCCCGGTCGACTGGACTTGATGAGTCCAGGATGATATAAGTCATACGACATGTGTATTCCATGTCTACAACTTGACTCGACATGAGTCTATGGGGGATGTCCCCGGTCGACTGGACTTGATGAGCCCAGGAAGATATAAGTCGTACGACACGCGTAATTCGTGTCTACAACTTGACTCGACATGAGTCAATGGGGGATGTCCCCGGTCGACTGGACTTGATGAGTCCAGGATGATATAAGTCATACGACATGTGTATTCCATGTCTACAACTTGACTCGACATGAGTCTATGGGGGATGTCCCCGGTCGACTGAACCAGATGAGGTTCAGGATATATACCATACGACTTGAGTAGTTCATGTCTATAACACACATACGACATGACTTGTTGTGTCGACTGAGCAGAAGGTTGATTATGATGTCCCATATGGAGGGTGTTTTGTTATCTTACGTATCAAGATGACCATTCATATTGATGAAAGTGCATGAGAGTCTTTAAATTACCAGATCTGATCGAGGTCTATCAAGATTTTCACTCTACAATGCTTGAATAAGGTACACCAGAGTTTATACTCAAATGAAGGTCCAAGAAAGTATACACACTCCAGCATACCCTACGAAGGTTCAAGAGAGTCCTCATATGTGGTGAAGATCCACGAGGGTCTTCATTCTTCATTATACGTGATCTAATATGAATCAATGAGGATCTTTATTAAACCTGAAGGTCTATGAGAGTCTTTCCTTCTCATATTACTAGTTCTGATGGAGGTCCATGAAGGCCATCACTCATTCTCTTGATGAGGGTTCATGACACTTCACTCTACCTCTGTTGATGGAATTTACAACTGATGTTAATCCATTCATATTGAACGGACGAGATGTCAATCCATCTTGTCGTACATTGAATACAATCATACATTGAATACAATCTTTCTGAGTCATACGGGAGAGAAAATAATTCTTCCATGTATCATGTTGAAGTCCAGCCACCTTGTTGTTTGGGATTTGAACAAGATGTTTTATTATCCCGTTCACGTCGAGTGTAACCACACGGGATGATATCACAAGTGCCCTTGAAGTTAAAATAATTTGGAATAAAGAAAGAACTCCACTCGACAACTATTAGATGGTGTCGAGTGGACTTAGTGCCTAACTCTATTCTGTCTTGTCGAATGAGTGGGAGAAAAGTAGATTAGGTGACTTTAATGTAGCCCTATTGTCGACTATCTTCAAGTTTGAAGGGCCAAATTAATGCTTATGTCTAGCCTGCTGGGCCTTCCATCGTGACCACGGCCCATGAACTGTGTGGATGGAGGGGGCTGGTGTCATGTGCTGTTTTGAAACTGGTTCATCTGGGCTAGGGGTAAAGTAGAGCTATATTATGACTGTTGAGGAGCCTATACCCTACAGAGCGTAATTCATCTTAACCAGCTATTTATGCGACAATAAGAGTTTTATGTTTCAACCCACATTTGATACGACAAATAGTTTTCTCCTCGAGTATATGTTCCACTTTGCAGGCTCTATTGCATACCTCATGATCGTCCAAATTAAGCACGCTCATCTTGAAATCTTAACTTCTCGTAGCCAAGGACCGGGTCGACACAGATCTATGAATAATCCCTAAAACCAGTCCTCTACACCTCACCTCATTTTCCTCGACAGAGGGTTGCGCTATGCCGATCAAGAAGCAGAAAGTGCATGGCGTGAGAGCCATTCCATACGACGCAGCAAGCCAGAGATCAGAGCTATCATGGTGTCGGCGGTCCCCTCGATTCGAGAGGTATACATGTGGATTATTCGGAGACCGAGGTCGGAGGCGAGAAGTGACTCGACTGTGCATTTGGAAGTATCGATTGTTGCTTTTTCTGGAACCGACTTGGGCATGATGGGTTCTTGGACAAGCGCGACTCGACATGCGGTCGAATGAACTGATTGTTGCCTTACTGGAACTGAATTGGGCCTGATAAGTAGGAGAAGAGTTTCCTAAGTGAAGTTGGTTACAATTTATTTGCTTTGGAAGCCCCTCCTTTGCTACCATTGACGTGGTTTTGTTTCATCTATTGTATGGCTTTGGAATTTGGTTTGGGATCTGTCGAAACAGATGGTCGTGGGGGCTGGATGCCCAATAGGTAAAGAGTCGTGTCCCCTGGAAGGGCTTTTTGACAGCTTCTGCTGCCCAGAGCAGTTGCTGTGTCGTCCAGGGGAATTTACTAGTGATGCCTTTTGATGAAAGGGCTGATGCTTTTAAAGTGTTTGATGAAATGCCTGAGAAAAATGTCGTGAGCTGTTGGGCTTAGGAATTGGATCGTTGAATTTGTTTCCTGGATCCGGCGTGTAGTTTTCACTTCCTCATATGGTGATTGGTTCTGTTTACGCCTGAGTTGAATTCAGATGGCGCACAAAATGCTGAATTTAAAGACAAAGACTCAAGTACCATGAAGAGGGAAAGGGAAATTGATTTGAATATGCAAGTCCTAACTGAGGAGACTGAGCCCATTCTGAAGAAGATGAAGTTTGAAGATGAATCCCCTCTCCTGATGGATACAATGGTATCCCCTGTGAAGTGCGATGGCTCTTGATGGCCTCTCTCACCCCACCAAAGAAGCTATTGACATAGTAGGGCCGATTGGTCAATCTGAGGAGGTGGGGGACTTCCTAAATTCTGATGCACTGAAAAGTCTTCCTGAAAACAGCGAGCTTATGAACTGGTTGAAATTAGCTAGGCATTCTTGGCTGAAAACTGTGAATTTCTTCAAGATTGTGCAATCCGTTTCTTATGTATATTATCATTGGACCGTCTTTGGAGATATGTACCCAATTATTTCGCAGAAGTTTGTACCAACGATCAAAGGTGTTTGATGCCCGAAAGTCCTCTTCCATTTTATCTGGGGATGTTCGTAACAGGCGATGGTCCATCAATAAATCTGAAAATGAATACACGAGTATGGAGGAGTTCCTTGTTTCAAGCATCAGCCATGGGGTGGGGTCAGACATTTGGACCATGGTGTTAGTCTTCTTATTATGAAAGAGGAGAGGAGATAAAATGTTGGAGAGACGAGTCACTTGTTGGGTTATATTCTGATGGATTTCAGGTCAGACGGCCAAGCTCGGGAGTCAAGAGGAGCTGGAAATTTTACAACAGATGGAGGATGAATATGAATGGAACATCCTCTGCAAATGGTGATTTTGACTTCTATTATGATACCCTGAAGGCCGTGAATAGTCATCATGATGATAAATATGTTCCTTATCGCAAGGGTCTTGGTGTCGTTCGCAACTAATAAAATGATTTTGGAGAAGGTGAATTTGTCGTGACTCCTCATTCATGCTTCACCTTTGTGAGGACTCATGATGGCGCGTGGACTTCTTGAAATATTGAGCAATTCGCAAGGCTTTATGTTTGATTCGTCAGAAGGTTGCGTGGGTAATGGATTTGATGATGGGTTTGTCATGGAATGGATTTATGGGGTGATCTGTATGCTGAGACGACATAGGAGTTCAGGGTAGGCTGTCTTTGATTGGTTGTTCTCGTCATGTATCTCTAGGCTAGAGGGTAATTATTTTGATACATGTGATTCAGCCGATTGATAGACTGAGTTCTTCTTGTCGTATGAGGGAGATGAATCTTTTCATGTCGAATGAAGAATATGAGAGCTTAATTATGTCATTTGAAGAATGAAAGAATAGTTTCCTATGTCGACTAGAAGAGTCAGTAACCAATCCATGCAGACAGAAGTGCACGGCACTTCAACGAGGTCTTTTGTAGGAAATGAAAAACATGTCGTATGATTGTTCTTCAAATTCGTGGGATTATATTCCTTCTGCGCCGTTCGAGCGAATTGATATTCCTCCCATGTCATATGGATCAGTAGTCTAAAGAAGATGACCTTATATCTATGTCGTCTGGAAGAGATGGTAAATCATACATATCATCTGGAGTAATAACTATATTCTTCGTCGTTCGGAAGAAAAGTCAATTTTTGTTTGTTGTGGAGAGTTAACGACGACCTTATTGTATGGAGAAAAGGTATCCTCTTATGTCTTTTGAGGAAGATAACATTCATTACATGTAGTATGAAGTTGTTGGCAATCTATTTAGTCATATAGGAAATTGGTCTATGTTTTATCTAATGGAACCTTAGTCAAGCTAAGTCTTCTTCCATCTTCTGTCGGATGAGATCATAAGCAGGTGTTATGTGGGGTGTCAAGTAAAATCTTTAACAAGTGACAAGCTACATAAAGTAATATCAACTGGAACAACCTCTATAACAATCTAATATCGAGTAGGATATTCCTACAAGTTATACACCAGTCGTTGTGAATGTCGACCGAGCTATCCAAAACCAGTACCTAGATGTAAATCGTTGTGTCGACTGGGGCAACCATAGCATACTACAAATTGTAATACCAACTATGACATCTATCACAAGTCTCATGTCTTTCTAATGTCGATTGGGACATTATCAAAAAGTAGAACCCATACATGGCTATGTTAGCTGGGATGTCCACGCCAAGACTTTGTCGGGTACCGTCGACTGGTCACTCTCCTCATGCCACATTCATATCACCAGTGGTCTGATGGTGGATTTCTTTAGAGGATGGCAAATTTGGCGATCGTAAGATCTGGAGTCTGCTCGTTGCACGTCGCCATATAAGTATGAATGTCTGAAAGGATTCGTAGATGGAGAAATCTTTACATGCTATGGATCGCTAGGGCCCCACGGTGGGCGCCAAATTGTAGACGCTGATTTTCACCGAGGCCTACAATTGAGATTTAATAAGGAGGGGGCTCTAGCGATCCTGCAAACAAAGAACGTAGAGTGAGCGGGAATACTGCCCCCGGTGTGGTGGGTGCCGGGGGCACTCCGACGCCCAAGTCAGTAAAGGGACTTGAGGAAGCTATAATGAATATGGCAAGGTTAGATGCTACCTTTAACGCTGTAGTGTGCCGTGAGGGCGGTAGGTATAAGGTGTAATAAGCCTGAGGGTGTCTCGAAGCTGTGTGAATGAGAGCTAGCAGTTGAATCCCCTTTCCTTATGGAGCCTTGTTCCCTATATACTCATGCTATAGTAATATGTGCCTTTATTGCTTCTTGATTGTTCTTCCGTTGGGTCATGGTAACGGTTGACTTCGTGAGTGGTATTTATTTCATCTGCCCGTTGTAGGCTGGAATGGACGGTTTATGTTTATTATCCTGGGCGTTACACGAACTGGTAGGTCTCTCGGCCATGAGTGTTAGTGTTCATTGGGCTTGGGCCTGCATTGCGTCCTTGTGTTTGGTTAGGGTTTCCAGGGGTGCATTTAGCAGTGGGTCTGAAGCGAAAGACCGAAATTACCCTTGGGCCAATTTTGGCCCGTACAGGAATTAATCGATAAAATAATATATTCGATATATTATACGAAATTGGATTTTGACGTGGAATTGAAATTAGATTTTAATTCGGGCGAACGAGTTAATTTAGAATTAATTCGTTAGTGACGTGAATAGTAATTTTACTAAGCATAATTATTTAATTACGTCGCGATGGAAAATTCGTTAATTCGGAATTAATGAAACCGATTCCGGGAGTGTTTACGGGGCCGCTAGTATTTCAAATCGAGTGGGGCCCACAAGTCATATCTAGCGTCAAATCATTAGTCACTTTAATTGATGTGATGTCTAGTCACTTTCAGTGATTGACAACATGTCACTTTGAGTGATGTGAATAGTTGGAAGGCATT